>ML808508.1:61799-115170 GCA_009831015.1 Picea engelmannii | reverse complement strand
AATTTCCTTCGATTCTGCTGTGAATCGACTGTCCCGTAGGTCCGCGGAGGCCTGCAGGTTAATAAAAAACAAAAAGGAAAGCGAATTGAACCCGATTGAGAGAGGATTTTATACCTTTGGGCTCCCCAGTGGAGTCGCCAATCGGTTCTCGGTCAATCTGTCAGCAGATGAGCAAAATAGAGACCGCTCTGCATGCCTTGCAGGGTTCACCAAGGCAGAACATCTATAGCAGCAAGAGTGTTAATAAAAAGAAGAAAAACAAAACAGAAAACAATGTAATCTAACAGCTGTGAAGCAAATAACGATTCAGAAATAAATAGAAATATCAAACATGAGACAAGGAAGTCCACAATGGTTCCAGGCTTGATCTATTAGGGGAAACCAGAGTACACGCTGAGGGCAGAGATAAAGATTCACTCTCCCTCCAACGGAAGGTCCTTCGAATCTCTCAAGATTGTGCTTTCCTTACAAAATGAGTAGAACTGAAATGAAACGGTGAAAGAACTCTGAATTAGGCTGTAGACTGATGGCTAGTCAAAAGGACTAAGCTCTGAATCTGGACAGCGTAACTTTGCATGGAATTCTCTGTCGAAACAACGAGCCTTCACCGCTATTTATAACATTTTCCAGGCGGTCACGTAACTAGCTTCCGGTGTAAACACGGTGTTGTTTAGGGTTCACTTAAGCCATTAATTCACCGAATTTGCAGAACCGACCCTGATCTGGATGTCAAATCATCTCGGTGGAAGGTCCATTGGCGATCAGGAGGTCGACTTAAGCATTTAATGCGCCGTATTAGCAGATGCGCGGATTTTTATGTGGACAGTCGCGCGTCGGGTGCTTAAGCGCGCACAACACGTTCTTATCCCGCGCATACGCGCGCACCTTACTACTGTGAAGTGCTTTTCAATTTTTGTATAGTTTTTGACCCTTCTGGAATGCTGTAAACTTCATTCTGTGCCATGAATGACTTCATTGTTGTGTTGATGATGCGGAGTTCTTGTCGCCCTGTGTGGACGAAATTTCAGTGATAACAGTAAGGAATATAGGTGGATCCATACAAGGGCCATGGTGAAGTCTTCCTTGTCTGGGCTAAATCTTTCAGTCCAGAAGTGTAAGAATAGCCCTGCTGAGTTGTAGAAGTACGACCCATTCTCAAATATCATGTCTCTGTCTTCTGGATTGTACAGAATGATTGTGAAGAAGCTTTTGGAGCTGAGTTGGAACTCATATTCCCCTTTGGGGTTCCACCAGTGCTGGATCCATTTATTAAGATCCCTCTCTGTTGGACAGAGACCCACGAACTTGCCAATGAGGGCATGTTCTCTCATAAATTGGGTGTGTTCCCCTACTCTGGTTGAGCTAATGAGGTATCTTGGTGTTTTCTCCATTTGTGGTATGCATCTACCTCGCTCCCATCCTCGAGGTGTCTTTGGATGGGAGGTTCCCACTTTCGTCTCCATCTCCTTCATGAGGCCTTGTTTTCTGGCCAAAAGTTGTTTGCATACCTACAAGGGTGGCTCGAATGTGGGGCGTTTCGCTCTGGTACCGGAGCGGTCATTGGTGGTGATATTGCGATATGAGGGGGGTTGCCCCCGCTCTTCTGTGCCCATTCCGGCGTGTCAGTAGGAGTCAGTTGACCTCCACTGGTCGCTAAAAAATCACTACATCGGTGTTCTGCAACTGGTCTGCAGCAGTCTGCACCGAATTGAGGCTAGGGTTTCCTCAGAGCTCCGCTCTTCTTCCCCAAATCCCATTAAATCGGCTAGGTCTCAGATATTTGTGCAAACAATGTAATGCATTTTTGTCACCACTTTTCCTTTCATTGCGAAAGGATTGGAAAATTTAAAGTCCCAAGGATTGTACATCGAAGTCTATTGATATCAAATATCAAATTTCTCCAAACAAGCCATCACTACAACTAGATACGACATGTATTCTTCCAAAAATGCTTCTTGTTTTGCTTACAGTTATTAATTTAATATGTTTTATTTCAATTTAATTAGTTAAGCATATCATATCTCTTAAATAAATTATATGATTATACAGTAAGTCATATAAATTCATTCTAAATATTTTATAGGATAACATTAATAAATCATTTTTAGGAGAACATACATCCATACAAATTAACAACATCATTATACATAATAAATCTCCATCAAAATAGAATCTACAACATCCAATGTATACAAAATAACTATATAATTATTATAACATGATAATCATCTATAATTAAAACAAGTGAGTCAAATATCTATAATTTAAGTGAATTTGAAAACATCCATCATGAGTAGTGAATCAAAACCATCATACATAATAAATATGCATCCAAAAATCATTAACCACTTTCAATATATAAAAATTAATGAGTCAATATTGATAAGATCATCATCATATATAACTAAAAAAAGTGAGAGTCAAATATATATCCCAGTAGATCAATAAAATATGAAAGTTATACATGTCCAATAGTCGACCTAAGTCCAAATGATACATCATGTACAAATGATATAAATAAAAATGATAAATTATGTAAGACACAATTATACAAATTAATATGATACATTGTGTCCAAATGATATAAGTTAACATGAAACATGTCAAAATGATACAACTCAATAATATGGTACTCGAGGTGGTGAAAATGATACATATGATAGTAACCATGAAAAGAGGCATTATAAAAATATATAGAAAAAGATCCATGGTGGAGTCTATATGATCATGAATATCACTCGCTACTACCATCAATTGCCTCAACATCATCATCACCATCATGATCATGATCATCATGATAATCATCGTCATCATCTAAATTGACATTGACATCATTGTCATCTATATATGTGTCATCGTGAGCATCATTCACCATCTCAACATCTAACCCAACATCATGATTTGGATCTATTTGTTGTGGATGATCCATATCTTCTGGAAGATCCTTGTTCCATAAAAACAAGCATTTAGAATGAAAAGTTATTATTTATTTCATGCAATAATTAATTTCTTTGTTATATATCTAATATTACAACATATGAAATGAAAATATAATCATATTACATCATATCAAATTTCACATACGATAATAAATTTCAAATAAGTTACAACTAAGATGTCATTCCAATGATTTAAAAATTAAACAATTCTAATAAATGTTAGTAAATATCATAAACAAATGCCATGCCTTGCCTTGAAAAATCATGCCTTTCCTTGACATGTATTGTCTTGCCTTGACATGCCATGCATTGCCTTTCCTTGACATGTCATGTCTTTCCTTACCATATCATGCCTTACCTTGGCATGCCTTTCCTTGACTTGACATGCCATTTCATTTCCTTGACATACCATGCCTTGCCTTTCTCTGGCATTCCATCCGTTTCCTTTCCTTAACATCCCATGCCTTGCCTTGACATACCATGTCTAGCCTTTCCATGCCTTACCCTAACAAGTCATGTCTTTCCTTGGCATGCCTTTCCTTTCCTCGGCATGCCATGACTTCCCTTTCCTTGATATGTCATTCCTCTCCTTGACATATCATTCCTAGCCTTGCCATTCCTTTTCTTGACAAGCCATGCCTTGCCTTGAAATGTCTTGTCTTTCCTTTCCATATATTTTATTGAAAATTCATGCCTTTCCTTGACATGTATTTCCTTTCCTTCACATGTGATTCTATTCCTTTCCTTGACATTACTTACCATGAATTTCCTTGCAATTTGTTTCCTTTCCATTCATTCCTTTGCCTTTCCTTGACATTCCTTAGCTTTCCCTTCTTTTCCATGCCTTTCCCTGACATGCCTTGCCTTGCCTTGATATACCTTTCCTTGACAAATATTGCCTTGCATTTACATTCCTTTCCTTGACATGTCATTCCTTGCATTCACATGTCTTTCCTTGACACGACATGCCTTTCCTTTCCTTGATATTCCATGCCTAGCCTTGAAATTCCTTTCCTTGAAAAACCATGACTTTCCTTGACATGTATTTTCTTTCCTTGACATGCCATGCCTTTACTTTCCTTGACATGCATTCCCTTTCCATGCCTTTCCATGTCTTTCTTTGACATGCGATGCCTTTCCTTGAAATTCATTTCCTTTCCTTGAATTTCCATGCCTTGTCCTGACATGACTTGACCTAATAGACCTTTCCTTGCCTTCACATGCCATGCCTTTCCATGACATGCCATTCCTTTTCTTACATTGACATGCCATGCCTAGCCTTTCCACGCCTTGCCTTGACAAGCCATGCCTTGCCTTGACATGGATCTCCTTGCCTCAGCATGCCTTTCCTTGACTTGACAATCCATTCCATTTCCTTTCCTTGGCATGTCATGCCTTTCCTTCCCTTGACATTCCATTCCTTTCCTTGCCTTGACATGTCATGCCTTGCCTTGAGATGCCATGTCTAGCCTTTCCATGCCTTACCTTGACATGCCTTTTCTCACCTTCACATGCCATGAATTTCCTCACCTTGATATGTCATCTCTTCCCTTGACATGCCATGCCTAACCTTGTCATTCCTTGGTTTGACAAGTCATGCATTGCCTTGACATGTCTTGCCTTTCCTTTCCATGCCTTTCTGTGACATGTCTTTCCTTGCCTTAACATGCCATGTTATTCCTTTCCTTACCATGAATTTCCTTTGAAATCCATGCCTTTCCTTGACATGTCATGCCTTTCTTTAACATTCCATGCTATGCCTTTCCTTGACATGCATTACCATGAATTTTCTTGCAATTCCTTTCCTGGAAATGCATTCCCTTATCGTGCCTTGCCATATCTTGCCTTGACATTCCTTTTATTTACTTTCTTTTCCATTCTTTTCTCTAACATTCCTTTCCTTTACTTGACATTCCTTGCCTTGACATACCTTGCCTTGCATTCACATGCCTTTATTTGACATGCCATGCCTTGCATCTGCATTCCTTGCGTTGACATGTCATACCTTGCGTTGACATGCCATGCCTTGCGTTGACATGCCATGCCTTGCCTTGACATGCCATGCCTTTCATTGCCTTGACATTCCATGCCTATCCTTGTCATGCCTTTCCTTGACAATCCATTCCTTCCCTTGAAATGTCTTTCCTTGACTTGAAATTCCATGCCTTTTCTTTTCTTGACATGCATTCCCTTACCGTGCCTTTCCACATCTTTCCATTACATGCCATGCATTTCCTTGAAATTCATTGCCATGCCTTTCATTTACATACCTTTCCTTGACTTGAAAAACCTTTCCTTTCCTTGACTTTCCATGCCTTGCATTGACATTCCTTTCCTTGACATGCCATGCCTTTCCTTCCCTTGACATTCTATGCCTAGTATTTCCATGGTTTGCCTTGGAAATCCATTCCTTTCCTTTACATGTCATTCATTTCATTGACATACCATGCCTTTCCTTTCCATTCCATACCTTTCCTTGACATTCCTTTCCTTGACTTGGAATTCCATTTCCTTTCCTTGAAATTCCACGTCTTTCCTTTCCTTGACATGACATGCCTTTCCTTGACATTCCATGTCTATCCTTTCCATGCCTCTCCTTTACAAACTGTTGGAGCCGTCCTTGTTTTTTTTAACCCTTCACAATTTTCATTTTGGATACTTAAAATTCTAAAGATGACCTTTTGATTTCCCCCCCCCCCCGAAACTTTAAAAAAACTCTGCAACCTTACCGAGTAAGCATCGATGATTTTTCTACCCTCAAAACAAGTCCACTTTAGTAAGAATGTTCACTCTTTTTGTTTTATTTCAGGATCTCGCAAGTCAGATACTTTAATCCTTGAGTTCACACGTCCCGAGTCACGAAGAGGCGAAGTCATTTTCAATTTTCGCCCGAGACATTAACTAGGGTAAAATATTTTAACTCATGATTTGACGTCATCGGGGTTTCGCGCCTCGGCGTTTGTCAAACCCAAGTTTTTATTTTTACAACCCCGATAGTTGAGAACACGAGGTACTTTTGTGATAACCTTGGTCAAGGATTAAAGGAAAAAAGCTAACCATGGTTAAATCTTTTCTCGGCGTCTCGCCACTCGGCACTATCTTTTCGAAAGTTACGGCGTCTAAAACCCCGACTCACGAAGTCGCGACGTAATTATAGAAAGATTAATTAGTCGCCTAATCTAATATTTTCTTCCCCTAAATTGAGCCTTAATTATCGCCATCTCGCGGTTTCGCGACTCGGCATACCAATCTCCCAGAAACTTGCCTTTGATGTTCTGAGTTGCGATATGGTGAATAAATGGATTATATAATTAATGATGCTCCAAAGCACGATTACTTTTAATTAGACCAAAGTCGGTCCTCGCGATCTCGCGAGTTGGGGAGACAAATTGTTAAAAGAAAATATGCAAAGTAGCGAACACCGAGGAATTGATAAAAGATGGTAAAATTTGATAAGGAAAAATATATCCCGCGCCCTGAGGCTTGCACGTTTCTCGAGATAGCCATGTCTCTCCCTACTCTGACTGACTGTCAAACCGCCAAACATTGATGACATTAATGAAGAATTAGAGTGAATCCACGAATAATAAGATCGGACTTTTACGCAATAAATTTGTTTCTAATTGCGATTTGACAGACTTATTTCGAAAAGTATAGAATTTTCAAATATATACAGGAGTTTCATTTTATTATAATGAAAACATTTTTCATAAGCACACAGAGATCGTCATTTTCCGAGTGAACTAATTTTTGCATGTATACGCAGGTCTATCGCAGAAGGGCGAAAAATAAAGATTCAACTATGGCTCCACGGAAAGCAGCAAAGGCGAATGTTGAGGTTGCATGGAAAGGCTCAGATAATATCTCTGACACTTCGCCCCGGAGTGTCGACTCGGTCCCTAGCTGGTTGTTTTTTTAAGATATTCTACAATCTGAGCTGGTGAATTATTTAGACTCCGACAACAATGAAAGGGACAACCTGAACACCAAATACAAGATAGTTGTGCAATCCAGAATGCACCGGGTAGCAACCAGACCATGGTTGCTCCCATATTATGATATGATCCGATGGGCATTGGATCACATAGACTTACCCACCAGAACTATCATGAACGACCAATGGGTCACGGTCAGGACTTTTAGACCGGAGCACATCCAAACCATGTATAAGCTCCCGACAACATCTGAATACATGTATGATGCTGATTTATTGGAGGGATTCAAAGAGAAGGAGTGCACTCAATATGAAAAAACCATGCTCGGTTTGATAAAGGATTGGGTTTCGCGCTCCGCGAAATTTAGAGCAAATGATCAGGGCGTTTATTCAATCGCTTTACTGGAGCCACAGTATAAGTATGTGGCAATGATGACATGCCGACTATTCGGAAGGGAGGACACATCGCATTTCTACATTGCGTGGGTTCCTCTCATGTTTCGGGTCGTAGAAGGTTGCTCATTTAATTGGGAAAAGATACTCTCGGACAGTTTGGCCAACCGGGTCACAGAGTATCAGGAGAAGAAGGCAAGCAGGAGACCGTCCTCATTTTTCATGTCTGTGTATATCATGGACGCGGTATGTTCCATGAAACCATTCCCTTTGATGAGCTGGGCTTGGAATCCAGCCCAAGAAAAACCTGTACATGAGTATCAAGACAAACTGTGGGAGAATAAAGTGGACAAATTCATTTACGAAATTTTCAACTAGGTTATGGTGCCCCTGCACATCGTCATTTTTGGTCGCCTGCCACCTCGTATCTCGGACATCATTGCTGCAAGTCTGAGTGGTATAGCGGACTGGTACGTAGAAGCAGAGTTTTCCTAGTTCAGAGTGTTCGGAGTTGTTGTTCCCCTGCTTGCACTACCACTGTTCATCCCCGACAAGCTGGCTTGTCACGATATCGCCCGAGAAACAGTGATTGGCGGGGTGAGTAAAGAACTCAAAGAATCTTAGAAGAAGGTATGGTCGTTTTTCCCCGTTCAGCTAAATTCTTATTCTTTATTGGATTTTGGGCATGCTAAAGCTGAGGCTGCAGCCCTGGAAGACCCGAGTTTGGTCTCCATTGAGTATAAAAAACATGATCCTCAGAAAATTGTGAGCAACCATTTAGCTACTTGTGGGCTGAAGAGTTTTGAACATGAGTTTTCACCCCCAGATGACATTTTTCGAGCGGCGAGGTCTTATGAGGAAGTGCTAGCTCGGATCCGATCTTTAGCACCCGAAGACACAACCTCGGTATTGAAATTTCAGGAACACAGGCAAAGTTGTCTTCCCGTTGTGTTGCGAGGAGTGAGCCCAGGCATTTCTGAGATGGAATC
This sequence comes from Picea engelmannii, assembly GCA_009831015.1. NCBI lineage: Eukaryota > Viridiplantae > Streptophyta > Pinopsida > Pinales > Pinaceae > Picea > Picea engelmannii. The sequence goes on along the minus strand of ML808508.1, from coordinate 106,915 downwards.
GAAGGATGCTGAAGGCCCCAAAGATGCAACTCCCAGCTCAGAAACAAGCCAGGATGAGGGGAAGCAAATGAAGAATCCCGAAGCAGAGGAACAAAATCCGGAAACTGAGACGAAGAACCCTAAACTTCCGAAGAAGCAGGACCCGATCATCACCCCAGGAAAGGCAGCGAAACAAATCGGGGAACCCATCACTTTTGTTACCCCCTTGCAGTCAACGCAAGGAAATATAGAAGAAGGATGGATTTTAAATGAGGAACTGAGGCCTATCAGAGCAGAAGAACTTCCTCCAAATGAGTTCTTCTTTGACAAAAAGAGGAAAGCGGTGGTGAAAAGGGAATTCTACCAGGAGGGAGAATCGATCGCTAAAAAATTCAAGGTTATGACCAATGGAAAGAACAAAAAGAATGAACAATTCGCTACGGAGATCGCAGGAACGCTGGGAGCGTATGCTTCAGCGAATCAATTTTCGGTCGGATTGTTGAAAAACCAGCTCAAAAGAAAAAATCGCCTGATCAAGACTCTTGAAGCCAGAGTGGCTTCGGCCATAGAAAACGCTAAAGGTCAGGTGAGCGGGGAGATAGAACTAGCCCGACTAGCTAATAGAAATGAAATAGAAGTGCTCAAAGCCAAGTTGGAGCAAGCACCTCTAGTGATCCGAGATGGCCGAATACAGGCGGGTCAACAGAGGACTATGATCACAGAGTTGCAGGCTCAGGTAGAGGTCGCTGAAAGCAGGGTGATTGATGTTGAGGGGTTTAAATCCCGAGCGATAGAGATTCGGAGTAGGATCTCTTCTGCACAACAGAGTTTGCTAGCCAAAGTGGGAGTGATTCGAGAGGATTTCATGTTGATGCATTGGATTTCTGAGAACTTGACTGTCAGAGAAAGGAATGTAGAAGCAGCTCAGGTCACCTTTCAGGAGGCGGTGATAGCCATGAACAACAGAGTTTCGGCAGGTTCTCCCGAACTCACCATATCAGAACAAACTAGAGGTAACATTCTGTTGAAGGATTGGGAGCACAATATTTCCCTAGGCAAGGAACAGGCCCAAAAAGTAACCAATTCATTAGAAGAAGCCTTCAATGCTATAGATGGCGAGCTGTTGGGTATGGACAGTGGAGGTGACACAGAAACATTAATGCAAATGAATGTAGAACAAATCTCGCTCGATCTGAAAGAGAAGGATGAGAGAGATTCGATCGATATCTCTCAGATGGACAGGGTGGACATGGCTCGAGTTGACAAGCACTTAATCCAACCCAACGCACAACAAAGTGCCCTCGACATCGTCGAGGCACAAATGGGAGAAAAGATGCAACAGTTAGCCCGAGAATGTTACTTCGTCGAGGCCAGCTATCAAGCAGAGCCTTCACAGCTCGTATCTCAGTTTATAGAAAGATGTATAGCCTGCACCGAATCTGTGCGAAGACAAGCACCTGGCACCAAGTAAAGATAGAGTAGGAGAAAGGGAGCGATTGGGCTCCTCTTGGTTGTAACTGAATTTGTGTAACCGTTGAGATTCTAACTGATCTGTAAAATTGTATAAATATATCACAGAAAGAAATAAAAGAGGCTGGACCTTTTTGTGTCGATTGTAATAGAGTTTTTGCATTCGAGAAGTTAATATCAACAAATCTGGAGATTCTCGATTCCGTCAAGACTATGTTACAAGTTTGTTTCGTTGTATTTCATGTTTCATTTCATTTCATTATTCATAATTGATGTGCTTCGTTATACTTTAGTACAACCACTACTATAACGAAAGGATTTCGGTTTTTTGTAATTGTTTATTGTCTTTCCTCTGCACCAGCTATCAGTGGGTGTAAGACCAATCTGCACTTTTAGAATTATATATTCTTTGCTATGTCAGTTATTTCCTTACTAATTTCCTCTTATGTTTATATGTGAGTTTTCTCTTTGACAGGAACCTTGCGTTATATGCAGCTAAGTGTTTTTTCTCTCACCTCACATCTTTTATTAAAATATAACACAGTTACGGGAAAGAGCCTTCAATTTGCATTCCTATTTTATTCTTAAACCATAAAATTCTCTTTATTTCGACCAAATCGAGACATCATTTAATCTCTCTTTGAATCCTTTCCTACCCTTACTATTCCTCCATGACTGTCTCTGCACCAACACAGCCTAATATCGAACCCAGACTATCGAACCAAATGCATATTTCTTTAAACCTTTTCGACATAATCCTTAAAATTCCTAATAACCGGGATGAATTTGAACGTTCATGGGTAGCCATTGAACAAGATATAACTACTCAAGAAAATTTGGAAGCTAGACAATGCCAACGTAGAAATCTTCCCTAGTTTCCTTTACCGAAGGTTGACGTTACCCTCTTACCCATCTTTCACCTACTTTCGGATGCCTTGACACTGTACTTTTAAGCCTTAAGTACAGACTCAGGAACAACATCTTTCTGGTGCCGTTTCCGGGGAGCGAAGTTACGAAATCTTTTCCCTGGGAAAACGACATTTATTTCGTTGAAAGTGTTACTCCTTGATAGTGAAAATAGAGTACACACAATTTTAAGGCTTTTTCAATCTTTCACTTGGCAACTCCACGAAAAAAATAAACTGGCATTTGGTAGAAGGAATACTAGATAGAACCCAGATGGTAGGTTGATTACGCCTGTTAATAATCCCGAAAAAATTTTAAAGACTAAAAACCCACTTTTAAAGACTAAATGCCATTCAGAACCTTCTACTTCACGTAGTCCTCTGTTTGATACCAAATATCTGATGACAAAATGCTCTGAAGTTAGGAGTGAGATTCATCAGACTTTCCCATCCATACACAAGGGAAAATGTCCTTTAGAAAGTCCGTCGACAGTTGACATACTAGCTTTTCTTCGACTGAATTTCCCGGTCTTGCCTGTTTCCCCACCAGAATCGATGGCAGCCACCAGAGGAGGTGGTGGAGGTGCTCCTGGAGGAGGAGGTGGAGGTCAAGGGCTTGTCCCTCCTCCCAGATTATTTTCTAAAGTAGCAGCAAGATACGCTCCCCTGGTTTTGCCTGTCCCCCTACATGATCTTCTTGAAAACTACATCAAAATTCTTCCTAAGTTCACTGGGGAGGGAGATCTAACCACAGCCGAGCATATAAATTTCTTTGACCAATTTGCAGACATCTGTGGTATCGAGCACGAATATGTCTATTCAAGACTCCTTGTCCAGACCTTTGAAGGATAGGTCCGAACTTGGTTTTAGAGCCTCCCCGCAGCTTCTATCAGGACATATGACGCTTTGGAAGATGCTTTCCTTAGACAATGGTGAGAGCGAAAAGATCACTTATATTACCTTACCAAGTTTGGGTCCCTAAAGAAAAATAACTCAGAAACAGTCATGGAATTTATTCTAAGATTCAACAAACTGTATAATAAGATTCCAGCCGCTATTAAACCCTCCGAACCCTCAGCCAAAGTAACCTTCGCGAGAGCTTTCGAGTCGGATTTCACACTACTTTTGCGAGAAAGAAGAGGAGCCACCCTAAATAGAATGCAAGATGATGCTGTCGAAATAGAATCTAATATGATGGCTTCAGGTAAATTAAAGGCTAAAGTAGAAACAGTCAACCATGAGAATAGACGCTATAGGGAACCAGCGGGTCCTTTGGGCTCAAATAGATACACTGATGACATAGTAGATGATATGGCCCGATTAATTAAAGAACTGTCCAAAAAAATCTCTAGGATGGAGTTGGACCAGGTTAAAGATGATTCTTCTAAAAAAAAAGACTTCAGGAGAAACCCAAATCCCCAAAATCAACAAAGACAAATAAAGAACGAAGATCAAAAAATACAAGCTCCACTAAAAAATGAAAATTTTATAGGAGTAAACGACCTCCAAGATTTTGGAGATTTCGAGGATGAAGTCGCGAATTTCGGTGATGATTGTTCACAGTCGTATCTGACTCATGAAGACTATGAAAAATCTTTGAATACCCCACAACCGTCTAATGTGGACGAAGAAGGTGATCACACTGATCCCTGTTTATCTCAACTAGAAACAGAGATGATAATAGCCGAGTTTCAACCAAAGTACAACCTAAGATCTAAGAGTAAGCCCACCTCAACGAATCAACCTAAGAAAATCCTTCAAAAAGGTCAAGCTTATGAACCTTCTTCAGAAGAGACCTTGTTACCCAACAACAAGACCAAGGTAGCAAGCACTCAAGAGTCCGAGGTGAAAAAAGTTGAAACTCAAACACAAGAAACTGGACCAGTAGATAAAGTTACGTCTTCAACTAGGATCACCAATGATAAAGCGATCCATACAAGTAAGTCGAAAAGAAAAAATTCGGAAATCTCAACCAAAGAAATGGACAAGGTAAACACATCTTTCATTTTTGAAAATGAGTTAAACAAAATTAAGATACCGATTCCTTTGGTAGAATTAGCAAAAAATCCCGCTTATCGGAAGCAAATTGCCAAAGTGATGGGTGTCTATGAGCTAGATATTCAGTTTGATGTTATCAATCTGGAAGATGACAAACCTAACATAACCTTTGGTCCTCATTTTGAAGGGTCCAAAGACAACATCGCTCCCTTTTATATCACCCTGAATATACATGATCAGTTGCTGCATAATTGTATGTTAGACTCCGGGGCTTCTCATAATGTTATGCCCAAGATTATAATGGACAAGTTGGGTCTCCAGATCACAAGACCTTATGGAAATCTGTACTCTTTCAATTCGAGAAAGGTTAAATGTATGGGAATGATAAAAGATCTGGTAGTTACCCTGGCTCAGGTCCTGGTCAAGAGTATCCTGATGGATGTGGTTATCGCAGATATTCCCCCCAAGTATGATATGTTGTTATCTAGATCATGGGGAGCCAAGTTGGGGGGTTCTCTACAGTTGGACATGACATATGCCACAATACCTGTTTTTGGTGGTCAGTTCACTCGTTTGTACAGAGAAACAAGATTAGCGTATACAGTCAGTGACCCTCAAAACCCAGATAACTTTCCCATTTACGTTGCAGATCAAGATCTGTGGAATTGCATCTTGTCTTTTGATGATGGTTTGGATGGATGTCCAGAGGAACTCGATATGAATCAAGAAGAGACAAGTCATTTGACAGAAGAGATGTGTAATACCAGAGTTTGGAAAATGTATTTCGATGGTGCCTTATGTTCTGAAGGGGCAGGTGCGAGAGTGCTCTTAGTGGCTCCCGAAGGTAAATTCATTGTTCCTTTCTCTTACCAACTACAGTGGGACATAGATTACACTAACAACGTATGTGAATACGAAGCATTGATTTTAGGATTAGAGGCTGCGAAAAGGCTAAATATAAATAACCTGGAAGTTTATGGTGACGCAGAGCTAATAGTTAAACAAATAAACCGACAGTACCTAGCCAAGCATCCCAGACTAAGAACATACATAAATTTTTCTTGGGATTTGATGGAGAAATTTTTCTCATCTGTAAAGGTCTATTTTATCCCTCGCGCAGAGAATCTACATGCTGACGCATTGGCCAAGGAAGCTTCAACCTTTTCTCCTCCCACGACCGTCAAACTGAAATATCACATTGAAATAAGATACAAACCCTCTATACCAGATAATATCCGACACTGGCAGGTCTTTGAAGATGATGAACAAATCAACAAATTTCTTATAGCAGTAGGTGAGTTCTCTGAAACTCATCCAGACCAAGAGAATCAAAATGACCCGATGTGGATTATGCAAGAAGGGGAAGATCCTGAAACCTTCCGAAAAAAAATAGTGGATCATCGTATGTTGGTCCTTAAAAGCAACCAAATTCCGAAAGGCTTAATTCCTTTAGAAAGACTTTTCGATCAAAACGATGTACCTGTGAAATCCACTTTGCAGCCCCAACCGGAAGAAGTGGAGGACTGTGATATAGGAACTGAGAAAGAATCCAGGATTGTAAAGATATATAAGTTCCTCCCTCCCAAAGTAAAAGTTCAGTACAAAGACTTACTCAGACAGTACAAAGATGTTTTCTCCTGGTCCTAGGATGAGCTTAGAACGTATGACACTTCCATAATTGAGCACAAGATACCTTTGAAGCCCAGGGTCAAACCGTTTAGGCAAAAGCTTAGGCAAATTAACCCCATTTTGTTGCCCGTGATTGAAAAGGAAGTTAAGAAGCTTTTAAATGCAAAAATAATCGTACCTCTGAGGTACTCGGACTGGGTGGCAAATTTGGTCCCGGTCAGGAAAAAGAACAGAGAAATCAGACTGTGTGTGGATTTCTGAAACTGGAATAAGTGTTCTCTCAAGGATAATTATCCACTCCCCAAAATGGACCACGTCCTAGAAAAGGTAGTGGGAGAAAATCGAATGTCTATGATAGATGGGTTCTCTGGGTATAACCAAATCGCCATGAATGAGCAAGACAGAGAAAAAACTGCTTTCACCACACCATGGGGTACATTCATGTATGACAAAATTCCGTTTGGTTTGATGAATGCAGGAGCTACATTCCAGCGAGATATGGATATTTCTTTCGTAGGAGAAAGAGACAAGTTCGTAGTCATCTACCTCGACGATTTGACGGTTTTCTCTAAAAATGATGAAGAACATTTGATCCATCTAAAACAGACTTTCGAAAAATGGCGCACGTATGGTCTGTCTTTGAACCCAAAGAAATCACATTTCGCTATGCAGGAAGGTAAGATTCTGGGGCATATCATATCTAAGGATGGGATCAGGATTGATTCTAAGAGGATTGAAGCAATAGAAACTATAAATATTCCCAGAAATGTAAAAGAAATTCAATCTTTCTTAGGTACAATAAATTTTTTACGAAGGTTTATCCCCAATTTTGCTGAGATTGTCAAATTGATCACAGGAATGTTGAAGAAAGATAGCAGAGTAAATTGGAAGACCGAGGATAAAGCATCATTTGTACATATTAAAAAAGTCATCAGCGAGGCACCTGTGTTAGCAAGCCCAGATTACTTGAAATATTTCCTCATCTTCTCATTTTCTTCTGAACATACTATCGCCGCGGTGCTCCTGCAAAAGGATGATGAAGGCTTCGAACGACCGATCGCGTTTTTTAGCAAGAGCCTTAGAGACGTCGAACTAAAGTATGACATAATAGAAAAATAGGCGTACGCAATGGTGAAAGCACTAAAATCATTCATAACCTATGTACTACATTCAAAAATTATCGCGTATGTGCCAACCAGTGTTGTGAAAGATATATTGGTACAGCCAGATAGTGACGGAAAACGAGGGCACTGGCTCACTAAAATATAAGAATTCGATCTGGAAGTCAAGCTGACTAAATTAATAAAGGGGCAGGGTCTGGCCAAACTCTTGGCTGAGTCTAATCTTAGAGCTCTTGATATTAATTGCCTCCAAGGGGAAGACGGAGACTCACACCTGCATGAGCCGGATGACCAGACAGATCCAAGCAAGGTCGAAGAAAAGTTCATATCATCAGGATGGTATAAAGACATAGTGTTCTACTTGTTAAACCTGAAATGTCCAAATGAACTATCACCAGCCAAATGAAAAACTTTAAAACTCCATGCTGTAAAATATTGCATCACCGAAAATCAGCTATACTGGAAGGATCCACTCGGGTTCTTACTAGTCTATTTGGTTGAGTCGGAAACTCCACGAGTTATAGAAGAATTTCATGAAGGAGTCTGTTGAGGACACCATGCATGGAGAGCCACAGCCTACAATATCTTGAGGGCCGGTTACTATTGGCCGAAACTATTTTCGGACGTAAATACCAAAGTGCGTGCCTGCAACCCGTGTCAAATATTCGTTGGTAAACAGAAACTCCCTGCACTGCCACTCGTTCCAGTCAAAACTGAAGCTCCATTTCAACAATGGGGTCTAGACTTTATAAGGGAAATTAATCCCCACTCCAGTGCTCATCATAAATGGATTCTAATAGCTACGGATTATTTTACTAAGTGGGTGGAAGCCATTCCAACCAAAAGGGCAACAGACTCAGTGGTAATCGATTTCTTGGAGGACAATATCTTGTCAAGATTCGGGTGTCCCCGAAACATAGTTACCGATAATGCCCAGGCCTTCAAATATATGGCCATGATCATCTTATGTCAGAAGTATAATATCGTTCTCGGCCATTCCACTGCATATTACCCTCAGGGGAACGGATTGTCCAAATCGTCTAACAAGAGCCTGGTGAACATAATCAAGAAAGTACTGGATGAAAATAAAAGGTCTTGGCATGTGCACTTGAAATATGCATTATGGGCAAACCGCATCAGCACTAAAAGGTCTATCGGCATTTCACCTTTTCAAATGGTCTATGGCACAGATGATGTTCTACCTATAAACCTATCATTACCAGTGATGAAGTTATGGTAGGATCAAAACGAAGAACCCAATCATGTAACCAGGAGAATTAATCAGCTAATCGAGGTTGAACAGCATAGAGTGGAAGTCGATGATAAAATGAAAAAGTACCAAGATGAGATGAAATCTTTGTTCGATCTCAAGGCAAAATAAAGGGAATTCCTTCCAGGTGACTTGGTACTAAGATGGAATGCAAGAAAAGAGGAAGCCGCGAAACATGGTAAATTTGACCACCTCTGGTATGGACCATTCAGGGTCTCTTCCCCAGAGGGGAACAATTCCTTCCTGTTGGAGAACATTGATGGAGAAGTCCTCAGTGCCCCTGTCAACGGGAAATATCTGAAACATTACATGACATAATAGTTGCGAAAAAAAAAAAAAAAAAAATCGTAAATAAATAAATTTTATGTTTTGTACATACATATATTTTCATTTGAACATTTACTTTTAATTTTTAGTTTTTTGTTCCTAAACTCTCGACACTTTTCCAATAAGATTCGCATTTTATTTTTACAGGATTCCAGCTGCAGACGAAACTAGCAGGAAAAGTAATTTGCAGGTCGGTGTCAGAAATAGAGCGTCATAAAACAGGTGATACCTAAAATAGTTTCGTATTGCGCAAAGAAAATGAAATAAAAAGGTAAAAAGAAACTTTCTCAAAAATATATGTTATAAAAGATTGTTAAGGGAAATCAAGGTAACATTTTTCAAACGGAAATACAAAATGTTAGACAGGAGGATCATTGCTTGGTTTGATAATTTTTGTTTTAAAATAAGTTGAACGATACACTAAATAAAAAATGGGAAGTTGAAATAAACTATCCCCGAAGTTATCTACAAGAGTCAGTCTCGAGTTGTTTCGACCCCCATATTTTCAGTCAATAAATCGTTGCTTTGTATCCTGTCTATCTTCGGGTCTAACTTTTAGCAAGTCACCGTCTTCCAGAGTTATTGCAAAGGGATAAAAGTATTTCGTTTTAAACCTTAGGGGTTTCAAAACAGATCTTGATAGGAAAGCTGGTCTTCACAACTACTTGATCTCCTGCTAAGCGAAGGAACGTTTAGGGCGATCTTAACTTCCCTAGGTTTTTCAACAGCGTCGAAAGAATCAAATCTTGATCAAACGGGATGTCCATTAAAAAATTTAATTTCCTTTTTTCCCTAAGAACGAAGGTGTTATGAAGGTAAAAGGAGGCTTGGTACTAAGTAATTAAAATGAGTTGACAGACCTCTGATGCAAAATATTACACAGATATCAGCCCTGATACAAACTGATTTCCCCCATCTTCGTGCCTTAAAAGTAAATTATAAGATAGGTGGTGAAAGGAAATTCAGAAATGATTTCCCCCACCTAGTCCAGGAAGACGATGAAAGGAAATTCATAAATGATTGCCCTCATCTCAGCATTTAAATGCATAAATATTTTCCGAAGTGGTGAAAGGAAATTCAGTGAAAGGGCCCAGAAAACTTCACCGGGGTACTGAACAGGCTCGCTGGTAGTGAAGAAATGTCTGAGATATCTGTAAGGATGTTATACATGAATAACACTCTACTCTGGTAACCAATTCTTTCTCAAAACCTGATCAACACCCCAAATTCAGACGAGACTTCCCAATTTAAAAATATATAATCTCATTCTTTCGATGCAAGCTGAGAATCACAAGATCTGTTGAATCTCCTAGGGTCGTTTCAACTGTCTTAAAACATACCCAAAGTTAGTAGTGGGAAAGGGAAAATTGTGAAAGGGACTACAACTGTGTTTAGAAAGAGTATCTGATTTTGAAAAAACCTCTCAAGGTAAAGAGCAGAGTCTTTCCCCCTCTTCGATCCTTTTTCCTTGGAATCTTTCTGCATGTTTTAGCTTATGACTCCATTTACCCAATATTGGCACGTGGTCTACTGTTCTTCCCACCTCACAAGAAGGCAGAATCCCAAGTTGGAGCATATGTTGGAGCCGTCCTTGTTTTTGATACCCCTTCACAATTTTCATTTTGGATACTTAAAATTCTAAAGATGACCTTTTGATTTCCCCCCCCGAAACTTTGAAAAAACTCTGCAACCTTGCAGAGTAAGAAGCGATGCTTTTTCTACCCTCAAAACAAGTCCACTTTCATAAGAATGTTCACTCTTTTTGTTTTATTTTGGGATATCGCAAGTCAGATACTTTAATCCTTGAGTTCACACGTCCCGAGTCACGAAGCGGTGAAGTCATTTTCAATTTTCACCTGAGACATTAACTAGGGTAAAATCTTTTAACTCATGATTTGACGTCGTCGGGGTTTAACGCCTCAACGTTCGTCAAACCCAAGTTTTTATTTTTACAGTCGCGATAGCCGAGAACACGAGGTACTTTTGTGATAACCCTGGCCAAGGATTAAAGGCAAAAAGCTAACCATGGTTAAATCTGTTCTCGGCGTCTCGCCACTCGGCACTATCTTTTCGAAAGTTACGGCGTCTAAAACCCCGACTCATGAAGTCGCGACGTAATTATAGCAAGATTAATTAGTCGCCTAATCGAAGATTTTCTTCCCCTAAATTGAGCCTTAATTATCGCTATCTCGCGGTTTCGCGACTCGGCATACCAATCTCCCAGAAACTTGCCTTTGATGTTCCGAGTTGCGATATGGTGAATAAATGGATTATATAATTAATGATTCTCCAAAGCAAGATTATTGTTAATTAGACCAAAGTCGGTCCTCGCGATCTCGCGAGTTGGGGACTCAAATTGTTAAAAGAAAATCCGCGAAGTAGCGAACAATGAGGAATTGATAAAAGGTGGTAAAATTTGATAAGGAAAAATATATCCCACGCCCCGAGGCTTGCACGTTTCCCGAGATAGCCATCTCTCTCCCTACTCCGACTGACTGTCAAACCACCAAATATTGATGACATTAATGAAGAATTAGAGTGAATCCACGAATAATAAGATCGGATTTTTACGCAATAAATTTGTTTCTAATTGCGATTTGACAAACTTATTTCGAAAAGTACAGAATTTTCAAATATATACAGGAGTTTCATTTTATTATAATGAAAACATTTTTCATAAGCATGCAGAGCTCGTCATTTTTCGAGTGAACTAATTTCTACATGTATACGCAGGTCTATCGCAGAAGGGCGAAAAAGAAAGCTTCAGCTATGGCTCCACGGAAAGTAGCAAAGGCGAATGTCGAGGTTGCAGGGAAAGGCTCAGATAATATCTCCAACACTTCACCCCGAAGTGTCGACTTGGTCCCTAGCTAGTCATTTGTTTCAGATATTCTGCAATCTGAGCTGGTGAATTATTCAGACTCCGACGACAACGAAAGGGACGACCTGAACACCAAATACAAGATAGTTGTGCAATCCGGAATGCACCGGGTAGCAACCAGACCACGGTTTCTCCCATATTATGACATGATCCGATGGGCATTGGATCACATAGACTTACCCACCAGAACTATCATGAACGACCAACGGGTCACGATCGAGAATTTTAGACCGGAGCACATCCAAACCATGTATAAGCTCCTGACAACATCTGAATACACGTATGATGATGATTTCCTGGAGGGATTCAAAGAGAAGGAGTGCACTCAATATGACAAAACCATGCCTGGTTTGATAAAGGATTAGGTTTTGCGCTCCACAAAATTCAGAGCAAATGATCAGGGCGTTTATTCAATCGCTTCGCTGGAGCCACAGTATAAGGATGTGGCAATGATGACATGCTGACTATTCAGAAGGGAGGATACATCGCATTTCTACATTGCATGGGTGCCTCTCATGTTTCATGTCGCAGAAGGTTTCTCGTTTAATTGGGCAAAGATACTCTCGGACAGTTTGGCCAACCGGGTCACAGAGTATCGGGAGCAGAAGGCAAGCGGGAGACTGTCCTCATTTTTCATGTCTGCGTATATCATGGACGCAGTATGTTCCATGACACCATTCCCTTTGATGAGCTGGGCTTAGAATCTAGCCCAAGAAAAACCTGTACATGAGTATCACGACAAACTGTGGGAGAATAAAGCGGACAAATTCATTTACAAAATTTTCAACTAGGTGATGGTGCCCCTGCACATCGCCATTTTTGGTCGCCTGCCACCTCGTATCTCAGACAACATTGCTGCAAGTCTGAGTGGTATAGAGGACTGGTACGTAGAAGCAGACTTTTCCTACTTCAGATTGTTCAGAGCTGTTGTTCCCCCGCTTGCACTACCATTGTTCATCCCCGACAAGCTGGCTTGTCGCAAGATCACCCGACAAACAACGATTGGCGGGGTGAATAAAGAAATCAAAGAATCTTTGAAGAAGGTATGGTCGTTTTTCCCCGTTCGGCTAAATTCTTATTCTTTATTGGATTTCGGGCATGCCAAAGCTGAGGCTGCAGCCCTAGAAGACCTGAGTTTGGTCTCCATTGAGTATAAAAAACATGATCCTCAGAAAATTGTGAGCAACCATTTAGCTAATTGTGGGATGCAGAGGTTTGAACATGAGTTTTCACCCCCAGATGACATTTTTCGAGCGGCAAGGTCTTATGAGGAAGTGCTAGCTCGGATCCGATCTTTAGCACCCGAAGACACAGCCTCGGTATTAAAATTTCAGGAACACAGGCGAAGTTGTCTTCCCACTGTGTTGCGAGGAGTGAGCCTGGGCGTTTCTGAGATGGAACCGAAGGATGCTGAAGGCCCCAAAGATGCAACTCCCAGCTCGGAAATAAGCCAGGATGAGGGGAAGAAAACAAAGAAGCCCGAAGCAGAGGAACTGAATCTGGAAACTGAGACAAAGACCCCTGAACCTCCGAAGAAGCAGGACCCAGTCATCACCCGAGGAAAGGCAGCGAAACAAATCGGGGAACCCATCACTTTTGTTACCCCCTTGCAGTCAACGCAAGGAAATATAGAAGAAGGATGGATTTTAAATGAGGAACTGAGGCCTATCAGAGCAGAAGAACTTCCTCCAAATGAGTTCTTCTTTGACAAAAAGAGGAAAGCGGTGGTGAAAAGGGAATTCTACCAGGAGGGAGAATCGACCGCTAAAAAATTCAAGGTTATGACCGATGGAAAGAACAAAAAGAATGAACAATTCGCTACGGAGATCACAGGAACGCTAGGAGCATATGCTTCGGCGAATCAATTTTCGGTCGGATTGTTGAGAAACCAGCTCAAAAGAAAAAATCGCCTGATCAAGACTCTCAAAGCCAGAGTGGCTTCGGCCACAGAAAACGCTAAAGGTCAGATGAGCGGGGAGATAGAACTGGCCCGACTAGCTGATAGAAATGAAATAGAAGTGCTCAAAGCCAAGCTGGAGGAAGCACATCTAGTGATCCGAGATGGTCGGATACAGGAAGGTCAACAAAGGACTATGATCGCAGAGTTGCAAGCTTAGGTAGAGGTTGCTGGAAGTAGGGTGATCGATGTCGAGGGGTTTAAATCCCGAGCGATCGAGATTCGGAGCAGGATCTCTTCTACACAATAGAGTTTTCTAGCCAAAGTGGGAGTGATTCGAGAGGATTTCCTGTTGATGCATCGGATTTCGGAGAACCTGACTGTCAGAGAAAGGAATGCAGAAGCGGCTCGGGTCACCTTTCAGGAGGAGGTGATAGCCATGAACAACAGAGTTTCGGTAGGTTCTCCCGAACTCACCATCTCAGAACAAACTAGAGGTAACATTCTGTTGAAGGATTGGGAGAAAAATATTTCCCTAGGCAAGGAAGAGGCCCAAAAAGTAACCAATTCATTAGAAGAAGCCTTCAATGCTATAGATGGTGAGCTGTTGTGTATGGACAGTGGAAGCGACGTCGAAACATTAATGCAAATGAATGTAGAATAGATCTCACTCGATCTGAAAGAGAAGGATGAGAGAGATTCGACCGATATCTCTCAGATGGACAGGGTGGACATGGCTCGAGTTGACAAGCACTTAATCCAACCCAGCGTACAACTAAGTGCCCTCGACATCGTCGAGGCACAAATGGGAGACAAGATGCAACAGTTAGCCTGAGAATGTTACTTCACCGAGGCCATCTATCAAACAGAGCCTTCACAGCTCATATCTCAGTTTGTAGAAAGATGTATAGCCTGCACCGAATCTGCGTGAAGACAAGCACCTGGCACCAAGTAAAGATAGAGTAGGAGAAAGGGAGCAATTGCGCTCCTCTCGGTTGTAACCGAATTTGTGTAACCATTGAGATTCTAACTGATCTGTAAAATTGTATAAATATATCACAGAAAGAAATAAAAGAGGATGGACCTTTTTGTGTCGATTGTAATAGATTTTTTACATTCGAGAAGTTAATATCAGCAAATCTGGAGATTCTCGATTCCATCAAGACTGTGTTACAAGTTTGTTTCTTTATATTTCATGTTTCATTTCATTTCATTAGTCATAATTGATGTGCTTCGTTATACTTTAGTACGACCACTACTATAACGAAAGGATTTCAGTTTTCTGTAATTTTTTATCGTCTTTCCTCTGCACCAGCTATCAGCGGGTGTAAGACCAATCTGCACTTTCAGAATTATATATTCTTTGCTATGTCAGTTATTTCCTTACTAATTTCCTCTTCTGTTTATATGTGAGTTTTCTCTTTGACAGGAACCTTGCGTTATATGCAGCTAAATTTTTTTTCTCTCACCTCACACCTTTTATTAAAATATAATACAGTTATGGGAAAGAGCCTTCAATTTGCATTCCTATTTTATTCTTAAACCGTAAAATTCTCTTTATTTCGACCAAATCGAGACAACATTTAATCTCTCTTTGAATCCTTTGCTGCCCTTACTGTTCCTCCATGACTATCTTTGGACCAACACAGCCTAATATCGAACCTGGACTATCAAACCAAACGCATATTGCTTTAAACCTTTTCGACATAATCCTTAAAACTGCTAATAACCGAGACAAACTTGAACATTTATGGGAAACCATTGAACAAGATATAACTACTCAGGAACAGTTGGAATCTAGACAACGCCAACGTAGAAATCTTCCCTAGTTTCCTTTACCGAAGGTTGATGTTACCCTCTTACCCATCTTTCACCTACTTTCAGATGCCTTGACACTGTACCTTTAAGACTTAAGTACAGACTCAGGAACAACACAAACCATGAATTTCCTTGACATATCTTTCCTTTCCTTGACATGGAATGCCTTTCCTTTCCTTGACATGCCATGAATTTCATTGCCTTAATATGCCATGCCTTTCCTTGAGATGTCATTCCTAGCCTTTCCATGCCTTTCCTTGACAAGACATGCCTTTCCATAACATGTCTTTCCTTTCCTTCCCATGGCTTGCCTTGGAAAACCATGCCTTTCCTAGAAATGTCTTTCCTTTCCTTGACATACCATGTTATGCCTTGCCTTGACATGCCTTACCATTACTTTCCTTGCAATGCCTTGCCTTGTCATGCATTCCCTTGCCTTTCCTTGCCATGTCTTTCCTTGGCATCCCTTTCCTTTCATTGCCTTTCCTTGACATGCCTTCCCTTGAAATACCTCACTTTACATTGAAATGCCTTGCACTGAAATGCCTTTCCTTGGAATTCCATGCCTTGCATTGATATGCCTTGCCTTGACATTCCATGCCTTGCCTTGACATTCCTTTCCTTGCCTTGCCTTGCCCCGACATGGCTTGCCTTTCCTTGACATGTGTTTCCTTGATAGACCTTGTATTGCATTGACATGCCTTTCCTTGATATTCCATGCCTTGCATTTACATGCCTTTCCTTGGCATGCCATGACTTTCCTTTCTTTGACATGCCATGCTTAGCCTTGCCATGCCTAGCCTTGAAAATCCATGCTTAGCCTTGACATGTCTTGACTTGACTTGACATGCCACACTTTCCATGATTTGACATGCCATTCCTTGCCTTTCCATGTCATGCCTTTTCTTGACATGCCTTTTCTTTCCTTGGCATGCCAAACATGCTCCATTTGAAGTATTGGGTGACATACATTCATCAATTGAGACTTGCATCAGGGCCAAATGCTTCAGTTTGCAATCCATAAAACCTTATTGTTAAATTTACGAAGAAGTAGAGGTTGATGAACAATGCTTGTATTGTTTTAGAATGGTTGCATGCTATCTTCTTGGGATATGGAACCCCAACACTGTACAATGGACCAATGTGCTTGATACTTTGTATGTTGTCAATTCTAGGGACAATTTACTTGATGTTGGTCACTTCATAAAAGTGTGAGAAACAAGAAACAAGATAAAAGAACACTGCACATTATTACTGCAAACTTTCCTACAACATAAAACCAAAATATAAGGAAGAAAATTACCATGCCAAAAAGAGAAAAGTTGGAAATGCAAATGCAAAACCCGAAAAAATGACCGAGAAATTATAATAAATTAAATAGAAAGCTTAAAAATAAAAAAAAGTGTTGCAAATGCAAATTCAATATTAAAAAATAGGGATGGAATTTGGTCTTTTATGCAAATACACGAGGGTTGAAGATATAAAAAAAAATAAGCTTAAAATGAGATGGAAATTTTGGATTTTGTCATGAGGGATGAAAATACAAGTTTTTAATCTTGATTATGAGTTGTAAATGCATGTCAAGAAAGCCTTAAAGAGGGCCAAAAAATTTAATTTCAAGAAATATCATTCTCTTTAATAATTTATCCTATAAGGAATCCAAGAAAAAAATCTTGAATAGTTTGCTTCTTCACTCCCAAAGGAGGGAAAACACCAGCAATGCCAAAAAAATTAAAAATCATAAAAAAGTAGTGATGTGAAAGGAAATAGAAACCATGCTCAAGATCTGCAATAATTTATCCTCAATTAATCTATCAAGTGGAGAATGGAATTATTGGCCAAAAATGAGGTTGGAGAAGAGAGTTTGACCCGACAAAAGCGTTTTGAAAATTGACCCCCTGTGCAGGATTTGCATTGTACCTCACTGAGAAAAAATCTAGTTACGAAGATCCTCTAACAAACAATTTTTCGGGTGATGGAATCATAGGAAAGGGGTCACCCTAGCTAGAATCCAATGCCAAGCATCCAACGGAACTAACAGTTCGTTGATTCGAGGCATGATTTTCATGTTATGGTGATTTTCAACTCACCTCTTGAATCCATTCAGGGAGACAATGAAAATTTAGTCTGGTGGCATAAAATCACAACCCAATGATGTAACTAAGTTCTACAAGCTACAAAAGGTATGTACGGCCAATTCCCATTCAAACACGATGCTCACAATCACTCGACACAGGGGTTGTGAAATTTCACCCCCTACATTGGATTTGCATTATGCCTTACTCAGCTAAACCCTAGTTCTAGAGATCCCCTAATAAACACTTTTCTAGGTGACTGAATCATAGGAGAGGGATCCCTCTAGCTAGAATATGGTGTTAGGATTCCAACAGAAATGGAATTTTGTCAATCCGAAGCACGGTTTGGGTTCTATGGCAAGTTTAAACTCACTTCCTGAAGCCATTCAGGGACACAATGACAATTTGGTCTGGTGGCACAAAATCACAATAGGGAAAGGTAAATGAGTTTTGTAAGATCAAGGGGTTCTGTATGGCCAACTCTCACACAACCGTGCTGCCCAAAATTGCCCGACATAGGGGTTTTGAAAGTTGAACCCCTATGTCGGATTTGCATTGTGCCTCGATGAGAAAAACCCTAGTTCTGGAGATCCTTTAACAAACACTTTTCTAGGTGACAGAATCACAGGAGAGGGGTCCCCCTATATGGAATCTGATGCAAGGATCCCAATGAAACTAGTGGTTTGTCGATAAGAGGAATGATTTTCATGTTATGGTGAGTTTCAACTCGCCTCCTTAAACCATTAAGGGAGACAATGACAATTTGGTCAGGGGGCACAAAACCACAATTGGGCGATGTTAGTGAATTTTGTAAGCTTCTCAAGGTCCCTATGTAAAATGCCCATGTGACCACAATGCCCAAAATCACCCGACATAGGGGATGTGAAAGTTGACCCCCTGTGTCAGATTTGCATTGTAACTGCAAGACTCTCGAGCAGTGAGCAGACCCTCATTAGTTAGTTTTATTTAGTCCATTGACTTGTTGCATATTTTCAAATCATATATTGTTATCTTGGTGAAATTTAAGAGAATATAAGAATGTTATCTTAGTTTAAGAGAAGATATTGTCCATGGATTGTTGCATAGTTTTATTACTTTGCCAAGATTTACATTCCTATCCCTTTATCACTCTCTACATACACAACCACTGGCCCTAACCTCTTAAAATTTTATTTATCTTCCAAATGGTTTCTTTATACTAGCGAATATGAACCTCTCTTCCAATAGGCTTACCACCCAACTCCCAAATTATTGAAATTCATTTGTTTTACTTCATGGAAGCTAAATGAAAATTTTTAAGCTTGAAATCCAATTTCAACTTATTATTCTCTTAGATACTATTGAGGCCAACCATTAATGGGAGATGAAAAGACCCTATGGTTGAACATAAAAATTCCACAAAACTATTCAAGGAGCTAGTAACCTAGATTTGGATTTCCACAAAGCCTATCTAATCTAGCTGACACCATCCAATTCCCTTTTTTCTTATCAAACAAAGTGTGTTGTCCTGGTCTCTCCTTGTGCTACCATTTCAAATTTAGATAAATTGTGTGCAGGATATGTTGGCTACTATTCCAGGACAGTTTCTCATTGAGAGAAGAACATGCCAAATATTTTCCTAAAAAGAGGTGGGAGCATAGTCTGAGTAAAAACCAGTAATTGTCCTTCAACCATTACCATTAACCAAAAATATTGATTATCAAGATCTCAAACCTTGTAAAAAATATCAATATATTTCCCCTTATAAGAAATACAAGCTATCAACCAAGGATCAATTCCATACATTGCCCCACCTTTTCCCCAAGGATAATCTATCACTAGTTCGGTCATTCCATTCAAAATGATCAAACCATGTTAATTTGAAGAAACTGACCATCAGTTCTTCTAAATAGACATTTGATTGTGTTGTTTTCAACATTATATGTTAAATTTAGAGTTGTTATTAAGTTATTTTCAATTTACTAGAGCATAACAACAAAAGTAGGACCGTTGAAAGAAACACAATCACAAGGTACACAACATTTTATCCTGGGAAAACCTCACGGGGGAGAAAACCAAACGAAAAATTCCTCAATAATAGATTGCCAAGACTAAATACCAAAACCACCAAGAAAAGACTAGGACTAAGAATGTTCCCCTCTCTCCTTCTTCTTGCAACTATAGCTACCATCAAAAGATTCGCACTAGAAGTGAGTGTGAGTGAGATGAAAAATGAAGCACCCTCATCACTTATAAGTACTAGTTAAGGAGGAACTAGGGTTATGTTTTTTCATCAAGTAGGGTCAAATTTATAAACACCACCATATAAATATGGTTTGACCAATCCACAAAAGGGGATTTGGTCATACATAAGTCCTAACATGATTAATTCACAAAAGGGGATTTTATCTATAAGATAATAACTCAATTATAACTAGGATATTCTTCAAAGTTATAATATTTCAACACTCCCCCTTAACGAGAAGGGTATTCTACTAACATAACCCAATACAACATCATCCGGAGAGAGAAAGTGTTCAACAACATCATCAACATTTGGAACACTGACTCGCATATCTACAAATAATCATAATGTTTTTTCATTGTCAATATCATCTTTGTTCACAACATGGATCTGGAGTAGCATCATCACCATCATTTGTATGAAGCTAAAACATCAACATCAATTAGTATAACACTAAAGAAACAACATTACCAACTCAAGGATGGTACACCATCATCATCAACATGAGGCTGATATAACATCATCAACAACAGTACAAGGTTGATACAACATCATCAGTAACAACATGAGGATAATACAACATCATGAACATATAGAAAGAGAATGAGGTAGGTTCAACAACAACATTTTGTGGTACTCTCACAACCTGTACTTATCAGACCTCAAGGATATGCGTAGGAATCATAAGATTCTCTAGGATATAAAATCCTATGGGAGCTACCACGTGGTATTCTAAGAAATTGTACTTCTTGGACCTTAGGTAGATGTCCAGGAATCAAAATATTCCCTAGGATATAAAATCCTAATGGAGCTACTAATACTGACCACAACTGGCATATACATGCAAAGGTACTCTGACAGGACATCCTTACCGAACCTTTGGGATCTGTCCAGGCATGATCAGTCCCCTAGGATATAAAATCCTAATTGAGCTACATGTTGTTCTTCAGAATACCATAGTATCATCGACATCACTCCCCCTTTTGGGAGAGGTCCTTATCACATAGAATCACGGTGGATTCCATATCCATATCGAATAGACCTTTCAACAACCTCTAAATCCATATGGATTCACAACTGGTGGAACATGTAGTAATGTATTCTTCTTCTATCATGCTGAGAGAAATACTGAATTTCTTCCTTCTCTACCATGAATTCATGGTTGACTCCATAATGAAACAAAATTCTGAAGTTATTTTTCTATCAAAAACACTTCCAACTCAATCTAAATCAATATAACAAACCAGTGTGAAGTCATGATCTCCAGTATAATAGAGACGAAACTCTAATGTACCATTAAGGTATCTCATCACATGCTTTGCAACTACAAGGTGAAAATGTTTGGGCTCTACCAGATACTGTCTCATGGTGTTAACAAAAAATAATATATCGAGCTTGTTATTCATCAGATACATCAACAAACCAATAATATTTTTGTAAAGAGTAGCATCAACTAATTCTGACAAAGTATCAACCTAGAGATTTGTCTTTATTTCCTTGGGTGTGTTCATGGCTTTGCATTACAAAATGTCAAACCTGTTTAGTATTTCAACTGCATACTTCCCTTACTTCAGGACAATTTTCTTTGGGCTCTGCCAAACTTCAAGACCTAATAAATAATTCATTAGGCCTAGGTATTTCATCTCAAATTCTGCAACGAGCTTCTTCTTACAATCTGTGATGAGATTTTCTTCTCCTATTAATAATAATTTATCCACATATAGTAGAAATATAACTGGATCATCATTCATAACCTTGAAGTAAAGGTTAGAATCATCGTTACTCTTGGTAAATCCCAATCTCTTCAGGAAACTATCAATTCTTCCATACCAAGCTCTAGGAGATTGTTTCAACCTATACAAATCCTTCTTCAACCTCCAGACATGAGTCTTTATATATTCAACTTCAAACCCATGTGGTTGTTCTATATACAATTCTTATTCAATAACACCATTTAAGAAGGTTGTTTTCACATCCATCTGGTGTAACTTCTGCTTCATTTTGGATGTAAGAGCTATGATGGTTCTGATAGAAGTGTATCTGGATACATGACAAAACATATGTTCATAATCAATTCCTTCCTTTTGAGAAAAGACATGATCTACAAATCTTGGTTTATATTTTTCAATACTTCCGTCTAGAGCATGCTTTATCTTATACATATGTTTGGAAGATACCACATCTTTGATATTTGGACTGGGAACTATTTCCCATACATCATTATATATAATGAATGGCTACTCTTCTATCATGGAATCCACCCTTTATTTCTTTTGAATGGATTTTTCAAAGAAAGTAGGTTCCTTTTATATGAGATCACACATCAAGGTCATATTACTGGAGAATGTCTTAGGTTTCTTTCTTTGTCTCATTGTTCCTTCTGGGGCTCAATACTTCTCTCCATATTGAATAAGTTCACTTTCCCAATTTGTCTTTCTCTTGTGAGAGATCGTCATCTGGGGAGGTTCTTGATATTATGTCATATCATAATTTTCTGGAATCTCATCATCGGGAGTAACTGTAACTTCCTTCACTAGTTCTGCAACTCTGGGAGCTACAAGTTATTCTTCATATAATTCTTCAAGTTGGCATCTCCTTGATATCTTGAGTGTTGCATCTTCTTCAAAGGTTACATCTCTGTTGATATCAATATGATGGTAACCTGGTATGTAAATTCTAAAGGCCTTAGAGACCTCACAGTATCCAACAAATATTCCCTTCTTTCCTGAAGGGTCCAACTTAGTTCTCATTTCTTTTGGAATGTGTACAAACCATGGAAAACCAAATATATTGAGATGGATTACTTATGTCTTCTTTCCAAATAACATTTCTTCGGGGGTTTTGAATCCAAGTGCACTATGGGATAATCTATTTTTAACATAAATTGCTTTTCTTACGAATTCATCCCATAATTACATTGGAATATCTTGATCATGGATCATAGTCTTCATTTCTTCCATTATTGTTCTATTCTTTCTTTCTGCTACAACATTTTGATAAGGATTATAGCGAGTGGTGAGATCCCTCTTAATCCCTTCATCTTTTCAAAATATTCCAAATTAATTTGAGGTGTATTCTCCCCCATTATCTGACCTGAGTATCTTGATTTTTATTTCATAGAGATTTTCTATGAAGTCTTTGAATTCCTTAAACTTTATGAGTACTTCATCTTTCGATTTCAATAAATAAACCAAATTCTTGCAAGAATAATCATCAATAAATGATACATAGTTTACATACAAACTTAGATAGGTTGATGGCATTGGACCAGATACATCTGAGTGGATGAGATCCAAGATTCCTTCTGCTTTACTATCACTCTTTGGGAAAGGATTCTTTATGTTTTTTCCTTGTGCACATCCCTTGCACACACCTTCATGATCAACCTTGAATTATGGTAGACCTATAACTACCTTGCTTATATATTCTAAGGATTTGTAGTTGATGTTTTCTAGTCTTCTATGCCAAAGTTTACAAGGACTCTCAATGGAGTGAGTCAAGGATGCATCTGAGTGACTTTTTAACTTATACAATACACCTTCTTCTATTCCAATAAAAATTGCATCTTTTATGGTTTTTCCTTTAGGCCACATAAGAACTTCACCATCTATGAATGCAACCATGAAACATTTCTTATCTAAGGCTGAGATAGAAAGTAAATTATTTGTACAACATGATACATAAAGTAAATCCTTCATTCTCATCGGAGTCCCTAAAAAAAATTTGTAGGTGGATTCTCCCATTCCTTTGATAGGGTATTGGTAATCATCTTCAAGTGAAAATTTCTAGGGAAAGTCCTTTTCTGTAAGGCTAGAGAGAATGTCTCCTTGACCTATCATGCTCTTAGAGACACCATTGTATATGAGACAAGCATCCTCTATAGGTGTCACAACTCATGAGAGGGCGGAAAATAAAACATAATCTTCAATCTCTTCTTTAGTCAACTCCGTGAGTGGTTCATCATCTTCAACTGCATGGGAATTATGTATTTTGTTATTTCTCTTACTGTATTCTTCCCTTCTGGTAGGAAAATTGTTAGCAATGTATCCCATATTATCACAGTGATAACATTGATAAGAGGAGAAATATTTTTCTCTTCTTTGAACTTTCTAATATTTCGAAAATCTCCTTGGAGGGGGAGATTCTTTATGGAAGTGGGTGAATCTCTTTGGGAAGTGAGATTCCTTATGGAGGTGGGTCTCCTTTTGGAAGTGAGACATTTTATTTCCCCCTTTAGCATGAGAATATAGGGCTTGATATTCATCCATTAATAGTACTACTTCTCAGTTGGCTACTCTTGCTTCTTCTTGAACAAATTATTCCCAAAGATTGTCAAATTGGAGTTTTTCCTTTCTTTCACAAATATCTTGGATGAGGGAATCCCAAGGTATTTTGAGACCATTAAGAGTTTTCATGATGATTTTATCTTCATCCAATTTTTCTCCAATTTATTCTAACTGTTATTTCAAATGAGTTAGCCTATATAAATAGTCTTAAATTGTTTCTCCTTTTTGCATCTTTGTATTCTTGAGTTGGGTTCTCAAGTTCATATTCTGGTTGATGTTATTTCCTTCCTACATTATGGTTAGGGAATCCAAACTATATTTTGAGTATTCTTAGAAGACACTTGAGGAATCAAGTGATCCTTAATAGAGTCTGCAATGATTCTTTTGGCCCTAACCATATCCTTCTTGTACTTTGCTTGGTTGCATATTCTTCGGGTTTGGGTACATTTTCTTTTATTAATTTTGCAAGGTAATTCTCTTCAAGAATGAGTGAAATCCTATATTTCCAGGAATGTAATTTTTCCATACCTTCTAACTTGTCAACAAACTTGATGCTTGTAGACATCTTGACCTCGAGCTAGGAAAATGATCAGAAATAAAAATGCTCAAAAAGTGAATCTAAACTTACCAGGAGATGTGTTGGGTTGAGGACAGTACGATGGAGATATATATTTAAAAAAAATCCAAATTTTACCACTTGAAATTGGGCTTATGTAAGTATGTACTAGTACTGGTTCTGGTTTCTTGGTTTTCTTGTTTTTTGGTACCAGTCAAAAATAGGTTTTGAATTTCTGGAGGCTCTGGCCACTAAAAAGGTTCGTTCAAGATGCCAAGTGATGTGCTAGGGTAGGGCTCACTTCCCTAGATGGGTTTTAGTCATAAATTTCCTTCCAATAAAAAATCTCTAATTTCCTTATACAACAATAATGACGTTTTTGGATACCTAGTGAAAGGTGCTCTATTCAGCCAATCTTTGATACCATGTTACATCTAGAGTTTTTATTAAGTACTTTTCAATTTACTAGAGAAAAAAAACATAAGTAGGATCACTAAATGAAACACAATCACAAGGTACACAACATTTTATCCTAGGAAACCCTCATGGGGGAGAAAACCTTGTAAAAACTTCCTCAATAATAGATTTACAATACAATTCCAAGAACAAAGACCAAAACCACCAAGAAAAGACTAGGACTGAGCATGCACATATATCTCCCTCTTCTTGCAACTACATCTACCCTCAAAATATGCACACTACAAGTGAGTGTGAGTCAGTGAACAAATGAGACGCCCTCCTCACTTATAAATACTAGTTGAGGAGGTTCTAGGGTTATGTCTCTTCATCAAGTAGGGTCGACTTCTTCCAATAGTGGTTAAAACCACTTTATTAAATCCCAGGGGCCAAATTTACAAACACCACCATATAAATATTGTTTGACCAATCCACAAAAAGGTATTTGGTCATACATAAGTCCCGACATGATCAATCCACAAAATGATATTTGATCTATAAGATAATAAATAAATTATAATTAGAATATTCTTCAAAGTTCCAATATTTCAACATCATGCACATTATGTTTTTTGTACATCTCAGTAGCATCCTTATTGGTCGGTGTTCATCATAATTTGGCATGCACATAAAACATATGGTTGTTGTGCATCCCAAATTGGCATGCACAACAACCCTATGTCTTATGTGGATGCCAACTTGGCATGCAAAATAACCCTATGGATTTTGTACATGCCAAATTTGCATTCACACTAGCCAATAGGGCTACTATGCATGCTAATTTGTCATGAACAGAAGCCATAGGTCTATTGTGCGTGCCAATTTGGAGTTTTTTGTGTCTTACAAAAGCTCAATTATGAACAAGGTGGAAGAACATATCTCCCAACCTTTTCTACAAGTTCTCTTCCTCATCTTGTTTTAAGATACTCTTTTTTTGTATTCTATTGATCAGTTTATTTTCCAAACTTGTTTGATAATTTCCTTTGTGTCGCTTCATTAACTAGGTACTGTTGAAGATTAAAAATGCAATGAGGAATTTCACTCGCAAAGTATTGCTAAAGCCCTATTATTTAAACTATGCTAATAATATTATATGAGTAGGTGGGACCCCCTTGTAGACTGGAGGCTCAAAGGTAGTCATATCACACATTTTATGTTGATTCTTTTACGTTTCTTACAGGGTCCTATATGGTTGACAATGCAGTCATGGTTTCATTTTGATATAGTAACAATTGGATGATGCATTTTATAGGATGTTTTTTCAATTCAAATCATTGTATTTTATGTTTTTGCATTTTATGTTATGTCACAAATCATTGTGATCTACTACTTGGACACACACACACAAGAACTATGTTAGAAATAACATAACCAAATATGTTAGAAAAGAAACTTATGAAACAATATCCTAAAAGGAAAGGATCTATGTTTAAGCTATGTTAAATGTTATGTGCAAATGAAAAGGTAAAGATGTTAGTGTTAGTCCTAACTATTCTATGGTTGGTTAGTGGCTATGCGATTTTCATTTGATTATTTTGGGCGCATATAATATTGCAATACATATGGTATGGAATAAGAGCTTGGAAATGGTTAATGTGAATGTTTTGGGCGGCACATTGGGAAAGGAATATCATCGCAGATTTATATGGTTTGGAAATTGATTACATCATTTAATGCATTGGCAAATGTTGGTTGTATTGTACATCATAATTGAATAGGATAGGGGATGGAAGCGACGTGTTGTAAATTCACATCACTCGATACTCCCCCCCATCGACCGTCACCCTAGTATTGTTCTTTGTTTCATTCAGTCTGTTGGTGGTTAAGCTCCACATTTTAGGCTTGGGAAGAAAATGCTTGACCAACTCGCTCTTTTAAGCTCTTTGTTACACGTTGGTGACAACCCCCCTATTCCTCCTTTTTTCTCACTCCTTCAGGGATGGCACAACTTTTGGGTCTAGGATCATTCAAATCATCAAGTCAGATGGCTCATCAGCTTTGGATGGAATCGATTTCTATTTGACAGAGGCCCTTTTTTTTTCTTCCTAGGTGCCCTCTATGTGGCACCTCCAGACCCTCTCCTTAGCTCTTTTAAATATTACACCAACAACCTTATCTCTCGACGCTAAGCTCCTCCCTTGATGTGACCATGGACTGCGACCATGGGCCAACTCCCTTCGCGACCCCACACTTCCGTACTTTCTTGAACTTCTTCCTCCTTTTCCTGACTTCCGAATTGATGAATGCTTCGAGACCATATCTGTGATCCTCGCTCTTCTCGCGATCAAAAATTGTGATCGAATAGTGAGTTAGAACTTCGTGAGTCATGTCTTCTCTTTACTCTGCTTCTTCCGATTATGAATCAATGATGCATTGATACTTTGACATGTTCCCTTCCAGATCCAAAAACCTAGATTGAAATCGCTCTTCATGACTTCGCGAAGATCCTGTACTTTCTCTTGGAAAACCTTTTGGAGTTCTTCCTCCTGAACCTCTCAATCTTCTGCCACATGTCTCCTCTTTGACGATGGATGAATTATCCATATTTGGGACTTCGGATGGTCCAAAATCCTTTGCACACTTAGCACATTTTATTCTCTCAAGACTTAGGTTGTTCTCAAAAGATATCTACACTCCTTGCAAAATCTATGCAACTCTCCTATGACTTTGCTCAACTTGAAAACCTCTAAGGTTCCAAATTCCTTTGTGAGTTTCTCATGCCCTCCTGGCAGTTTCTTGCCCTGATTCCTGAGATTATAAGGTGAACTCTCAACACCTTAGGTGCACTCCTTGCACTTGGCTCAGTTCTTCGAAGGCTTCTCTCTCGGCCTTATGGAAAGGTTTAAGGCATCTCCTTTCCTTTGTCATTGCACTTCTTGCAAAGCCTTCCTTCACTAGAATGTTCAACAATTTTGGGATTCTTCTACACCTTCAACCATGTAGTTCCTGGGTATGCTCACATAAGATCGATGCCCTCCTAGCAGAGTATTCCTGAGTGTTCAGTAACTCTGAGTTGTGCTTCTCTCCACATATTCTTTATTTTCAAGGGACTTAACCTCTTGGAAATTCTTTCCTGAGTCTGTAAATTAATATAGTGTGCCCTCCTGACAGTGTCTCTTATGACTCCACTGAGTTCATATCCGCACTCCTTGCGTTGTCTTATAGAGTTTCCTCTCTCTATTGCGCACTCCTTGAACTTATCCTAGAGAACCAGACCTAACTCAACACACTCACGGATAGAAAACAATATCTCTATCCCTGCAGACGATTTCAAACATTCATCTACAATTCTCAAACATCTAAAAGACATTCATAACACAACACTGATTACACAGAAAGATAAAACAAGAAAAATTGCCATTTTCTATTAATGGTGGAATGTCAATTTACAATGGTGGATTCTGAGTTGCAACTGACTCTTGGCTCTTATCAACTTCCTAATTTGGCTAAAAATTATTTTCATATGGCTTCAACAGCCTGTCATCTAACCTCTATCAGACATACAATACAAAGATTTATACAAGAGGGACTCAAATGGCCTTACCTCGCAAGATACCTAACGCAGTCGCACTCCTCGGAGGATGCTCGCTCTCACAAGATCTTCTTATGTTCTCGGCCCGAAGAACTCAAAGGTTCCTCTATTTCCCCATCGGGAAATCTTCACCCACAGATTCTCCTCACGTTCCCCCTCTCTCAACTTTTTGGAGGATTGAAACTTGCAGTTTTGCAAGTTCACTGTCAATCACTAGGCTCTCGAATCCCCGAGACCCGATGGCCAGTCAACGCTG
Source organism: Picea engelmannii (assembly GCA_009831015.1). NCBI lineage: Eukaryota > Viridiplantae > Streptophyta > Pinopsida > Pinales > Pinaceae > Picea > Picea engelmannii. The sequence continues at coordinate 78,235 of ML808508.1, read as the reverse complement.
ACTTTATCTTCCCCCTGTTGGGATTTCTTCTTATCGCAGTTTCGCTACTCGCTATATCGTGCACCTTGATTTTCCGACTCCTGATACTCGATGTGACGAAAATCCGACACACGTGCGAGTTGTCACCTTAACTCCCACCACTTCTATCGGGATTTCGGGATTCAAGGGATCACGAATACTGATGCCAAAGGTTTCGGGACTTTCATTTTCCTGATCCCCAACACTGTTCCACCTGTACTCCAATAGCTCCTGCTATGTCCCACACGACTCTCCTGTCGGGATATCGCGGATCGCGATTCCAAAATGTCTGTGTATCTCATCTTCAAAACCCCTAATATGCTGAACCCCAACTCTTTCGGATGTCCTGACATGCGTCCTCAACAATGAATGGTTCTGATCTTGTCGGGATATCGTGGATCGCGATATCGCAATACTCATTGCAACAACTTGGAGTTTCGACTTGCGAATTCTCGATATGCAATGTCACGTGTAGATCTGATGGTCCCTATGACTCGGGATTGATGTCTATGCCCCTCATGAGCTTCGAACCTCTTCCACACTTACGCTATAACCTCCCTACACCTCCGTGAGATCCAATGACCCTCGAAACTTTGCGAAATATCCTCAAAGGATTTCGATCGTCCCTTCTTCCTTCGTTGATTCTGCGAAATGAAGAAGTGTCTCTCCGCGAGACTCTTTCACCTGCTCGCCAACCTTGTGACGCTTCCCTCAGACTTTCAATAGCAGCCTCCCTGTGCTTATACTTCAGTGAATTTGAAGGCTTACTCCTCCTGAGATTTCTTACGACTTCAATCTTCCTGGAAATCTCTTGCACGCACTCCTTGCGGAAACCCTTCAACCTCGACTGAGTGTTGAAGTCTCTCGACTCTGCGCACTCCTGCAACAACAGTGTTTCAAGGCTTTGCTCAGGTTCACAACCCTCAGACCCTTAACTATCCTGTGCACTCCTTGCATGGTACTGTGCCTAACTGCACTTTCGAGGAAATGAGAACAAAATCTATCTCTAATTGAACCCTTCTGTCAACGCACTCCTTGCGGACAATTCAACTGCACTCCTTGCAGGAATTCTCTGGCTCAATTAGGGAAATAATTTAAACTCATTCTGTCTCCCTCTCAGACTTCAATTCAACCATGAAATCACATACACAGCGTATAAAAGCAATTGTATGATAGGAAGCAAATATTCATGACCATAACATCAATACACAGAGAAATAACACAAACCATGAATTTGAATCAAAGCTTTATCTTATTAATTCAAATGCCTGTACATGGGTGTTCTTCATACAGCTCTCTGCATGCTCTTCTCTTCTTGCTCCTATTAATGTTACCATCATACAATGAGGGTGTCTATATCCGTTTTCCCTCTTGGACTCTAAAGCTATCAAATCTAAAATTAAATTCCTATCTACCAGCATTAACTATATTAAATGCCATCTATCTACTAAAGGACGAGAGCTATCCGCTCAAGGTCCATTACAATATACAAGTGCTCCATCTCTTAAATGAGTCATTTAAGATTGTGCAACAATCCCAAAGTATTTTAAAAAATTTGTGTTGGCTGGTCCAACTGTCCTCCACTTCCGCGCTGGCTCGCTTGATGTGTTGGCGATGCTCCTGCATCATACTCCCTCACTTGAAAAATTTCATGGGCTCCTGTCCATGAGCTCCTACATGGTCTGTACATGCTTCTGTATCTCTACTTCGGTCTCCCAGTTGGCATCTTCCACTGGATGATTCTTCCACTTGACCAGATACTCGAAGTATTCCTTCCTTCTGGTCTTCTTACCCATTCTCTTGTCTAGTATGCATTCCATATGTGGCTTCTTTGCAACTGGCATCTGTTTCATCCACTAGATTACTGGAAACCTATCTCCAATCTCTATTTCTCCAGCCCTGTATGGGTATAAATCTACGATATTGAATATCGGAGATATTCCGATGCCATCCGACAACTCGATCTCATAAGCATTTTCTCCGAATTTTCTCAAGACCTTGCATGGCCCGATTTTGTTCATCTTCAGATTATTGTATGTTCCCCTCGGGAACCTTTCCTTCCTCAAATGTTCCAGAACTATATCACTAACTTCAAACTGAAGTTGTCTCTGATGCCGATCTACTCTGCTCTTGTACTCTTGACTTGATTTCAACAGTCATTCCTTCACCTGGCTATGAAGTTCCTTCATCACCTCAGCGAATTCCTCTGCACTAGCGCTACTAGTAACAGTATGTTCTGAATCTCTCAATTCAGAAACTCCCCTCGGCTACACGCCATACACAATCTGAAATGGACTTCGGCCTGTACTCCTGTTCACTGATTCGTTGTATGCGAACTTGGCTTGTGGTAATATCTGATCCCAACTGTTGTGGTGCTCTATCACCAAGCTTCTGAGCAAGTCTCCGAGACTTCTGTTCACCACCTCCGTGTGTCCATCTATCTTAGGATGATAAGATGAACTAAATGACAAATTAGTTCCTAGCTTCTTCCATAAGGTCCTCCAAAAATGCCCTATGAATTTTGCGTCTCTGTCCGAAACTATACTTTTCGGTAGTCCATGAAGTTGAATGACCTCCTTGAAGAACAGATTTGCGATGTGTGTCGCATCGCTGGTCTTCTAGCATGGGATGAAGTGTGCCATATTAGAAAACCTATACACTACTATAAATATTGAATCAACACCTCTTTGTGTCTTTGGCAACCCCAATACAAAATCCCTGTTGATCGCCTCCCATGGCCTCTCTGGTATGGGCAATGGCTGATAAAAACCTGCATTCTGCTTTCTCCCCTTTGAATGTTGGAAAACTCTACATCTTTCAATGAATCTCTTGACATCTGTTCGCATCCCTGGCCAAAAATATGATTCTCTCAACTTCACGAATGTTTTGTCATGGCCAAAGTGTCCTGCTAATCCACCACTGTGCTTCTCTTTTAACAAGTTCTCCCTCATGGAGCATTTCAGAATACACAGTTGATTGCCTCTGAACAACAACCCTTCCTGGGTCATATAATCTATCTAAGGACTCCTATCTCTGAGAACTAGATTCTCAGATTCTTCATACGCCTCTGCAAAATCTGCATCGCCTGCGTACATGTCCCTGAGATCTTCAAAACCCAATGTTTTGACGCGGAATTCCTGCATCAGAAAACATTTCCTGCTCAAAGCATCAACCACTTTGTTAGCAGTACCCAAAATATGTCTAATCACAAATGTGAAATTATGCATATACTCTACCCATTTTGCATGTTTCTGATTCAACTTCTCCTGTTGAGTCACAAATTGTAATGCATGATTGTCACTATACAGTACAAATTCCTTCGGGATCAAGTAATACCTCCACTTCTTCAATGCTTGTATGATAGCATAAAAATCCTTATCATACGTGGAGTATTTCAATTTTGCCTCATTCAGCTTCTCGCTGAAATATGCAATTGGTCTGTCTTCCTGACTCAAGACCGCTCCTATGGAAAACCCGCTTGCGTCACATTTCACTTGGAATGTCTTCTGAAAATCCGGAAACACCAACACTGGTTGTTCCATGATCTTTCACTTCAACAGATTGAAGCTCTTCTTAGCCTCTGCTATCCAGTGAAAAGATTTATGCCGCTTCTTCACTATATCCATCATCGTTGCGCTAATTCCACTGAAATTCCTGATGAACTTTCGGTAGAAACTAGCCAAACCATGAAAAATTATCACCTCGAAAATATTCCTTGGTGATGGCCAATTCTTGATCACTTCCACCTTATCTGGATCCATCCTCAACTCATTCGCTGAAATAACAAAACCCAAGAAAATGAGCTCTGTCTTCATGAATGAGGACTTCTTCATGTTAATCAATAGCTTCTCCTGTTGTAGCTTCTTCATCACTATAGCCAAATGCTTCAAGTGTTCTGCCACTGACTTACTGTAAATCAGTATATCATCCAAATACACAATGACGAACTTCTCAATGAATTCCCTTAGGACTTCATTCATCAACCTCATAAAATTACTTGGTGCATTTGTCAAGCCAAACGACATGACTAGCCATTCATACAAACCTTCGTTAGTCTTGAAGGATGTCTTCCACTCATCGCCTTCTCTCATGCAAATCTGGTGATATCCTCTTTTCAAATCTATCTTTGAAAACTATTTTTCCCCACTCAAGCAATCCATCAGATCATCCATTCTCGGAAATGGAAATCTGTACCTAATGTTTATGTTATTAATCGCTCTTGAACCGGTACACATTCTCCAACCTCCATCCTTTTTTGGACTGAGTACTGTTGGAACAACACATGGACTCAAACTCTCCCTGACCAATCCTTTGTCCAATAACTCCTGGACCTGCTTCTTGACCTCCTCATTTTCTTGCAGTGTCAACCTGTATGTGTCTTTATCCAGCAAACTGGCTCCTGGTATGAGGTCAATATGATGACTCACACTCCTCATCGGTGGCAACGAACGAGGTAATTCATCCACAATGATGTCAGCGAACTCTTCCAGTAGTTCCTGGATATCATCTGGTAGATCATCCACTCTTTTGCTAGTCAGAACAATTCTCGGTTTTCTAACCACAAGGAATTGTGGATCTTCTTTCTTCTTCACCTCCATAAGAAGCTCCTTCCCACTCATGAGAAGTACCGTGTTGTTCACTTTCAGCTTCACCTCCTTATCCTTTATCGGAAGCAACATATGGGTTCTCCCATTCTTCTCCAGGGTATATGTGTTCATTCTCCCATCATGAATCACATTTCTTTCATATTACCATGGTCTACCCAACAATAAATGGCATACATCCATGAGAATAACATCACATAAGATCTTATCATTATATCCACCTATTTTGAATTCAACCAAGCATTGTTTAGTAACAGTTACCTGGTGTCCCTGATGTAGCCACGAAACTCTGTATGGGCTTGGATGATCAGTCCTCTCTAGCTCCAGCTTCTCTACCATCTTTGTAGATACGAGATTATCCATGCTACCACTGTCAACAATGACCTTGCACACCCTGTCCTTGGTTTTGCAAGTAGTCCTAAAGACTCTGGTCCTTTGGACTGAACTTTCCACCTCCTTCTTGGGTGTCAAAAGGACTTTTCGCATCATTAGCGATCTTCCGCCTTCTGCGTCTTCTGGCTCAACATCCTGCCTCTACACCTCGGTGATGTGAGCTTCCCCAATGTCCTTCTTTTTCTCTGGACACTTGTAAGACTTGTGCCCATTCTTTCCACATGTGAAGCATGTGATTACTCCACCTCTTCCTCTTCCTCTACCTCTAGTATGAGGAAAAGTATTGTTGTCAACATATCCTCCACTCTGCTTTGTATGCTGCCCTTTCTGTTCTATGTATGGCCCTCTCTGTGAGGTTCCACCTCTTTCAATTTTACCCTGAGGTTTCTTCCATTCCTCCTTGGGCTTCTGATATTTATCCTAGGCAACTGCCTTGCCTCTAAGATGACTCCTGCCTCACCCTCACTGACCTTGCTTATGTCTCAGCTTCTCTTCATCTTTCAGAGCCATTGGATAAGCATCCTCCACAGTTTGGATGGTTACCATGCTCAATTCATCCTGAATGTCGTTTATCAAACCATTCAGATACCTGGCAACCTTCTCATCATCACTCTCCCGATGACCTGCTCTGATGTTCAGTCAATAGAATTCCTCAGTGTATTCTTTCACTGTCATCAACTTCTGTCTCAGGTTCTGCATCCTCCTGAATAGAGTAATTTGATAATATCTTGGGATGAATTTCTCTTTCATCTTCGCGATCATCCTATCCTAGATTTTGATCTTCTGCTTGCCTTTGCAGCGTCTGTCAGCTTGTAGCTCATCCCACCACAATGTTGCATGTCCTTTCAAGTGCGTAATAGAATGCTTGACCTTTTTATCCTCTTCGACATCTTCATAGTCGAAATATGTATCGAGAGCTCTAATCCAGTCTAGAAGCTCTTCTGCATTCAGATTTCCTTTGTAAACTGGAATGTCCATTTTCGCCTTGTCACCCATCCTGGCAATAGCTTTAATTAGACGCTCGTTTGCTTCATATTCAGCTACAACTTCCTCCTTGCGTTCAACTTCAACTTCATTGTCTGAATCGCTAAAATCCCCCGCACTAACTGTGCGTCTCTGCGCTGTCTCCATATCTTCAAGTCTTTCTCGGAAATCACGCATCTGTCTCTCCATTTCTGGATTTTCTACCTACCTGCCTCTTCTTCTCACCTCTCTGTCCTCTAGATCAGGTGATTTCCTTTCTCTACTGGGCGGCATGGTGAATTTCCTTCTCCTCTGCTCCAGAAAGCAAAGAGATATTCTTTCTGGGCTCTGATACCAAACCTGACATGTATCAGAGTGCCTTTTACCTCTTGCCTCTCTTGCCTGAAATATACAGACAAGCAATAGGCTCTAATACCAAACCTGACGCAGCCGCACTCCTCAGAGCATGCCCGCTCTCATAGGATCTTATTCTGTTCTCAGCCCGAAGAACTCAAAGGTTCCTCTATTTCCCTGTCGGGAAATCTTCACCCACAGATTCTCCTCACGTTCCCCCTCTCTCAACTTATCGGAGGATCGGAACTCACAGTTTCACAAGTTCACTGTCAATCACTAGGATCTTGAATCCCCGAGACCCGATGGCCAGTCAACGCTGACTTTATCTTCCCCTTGTCGGGATTTTTGCTTATCGTGCTTTCGCTACTCGCGATATCGTGCACCTTGATTTGCCGACTCCCGATACTCGATGTGACAAAACTCCGACACACGTGCAAGTTGTCACCTTAACTCCCACCACTTCTATCGAGATTTCGGGATTCACGGGATCACGAATCCTGATGCCAAAGGTTTCGGGACTTTCATTTTCCCGATCCCCGATACTGTGCTACCTGTACTCCACTAGCTCGTGCTATGGCCCACATGACTCTCCCGTCGGGATATCGCGGATCGTGATTCCAAACTGTCTTTGTATCTTCTCTTCAAAACCCCCGATATGCCGAACCCCGACTCTTTCGTATCTCCTGACACATGTCCTCAATAATGAACGGTTATGATCTTGTCGGGATATCGCGGATCACGATATCGCAATACTCGTAACAACTTGGAGTTTCGACTTGCGAATTCCTGATATGCGATGTCACGTGTAGATTTGACGGTCCCTATGACTTAGGATTGATGGCTCTACCCCTCCTGAGCTTTGAACCTCTTCCACACTTACACTATAACCTCCCTGCACCTCCGTGAGATCCAACGGCCCTCGAAACTTTAGGAAATCTCCTCAAAGGATTTCTATCGTCCCTTCTTCCTTCGATGATTCTAGGAAATGAAGAAGTGTCTCTCCGCGAGACTTTTTCACCTACTTGCCAACCTTGCGACGCTTCCCTCAGACTTTCAATAACAACCTCCCTGCACTTATCCTTCAATGAATTCGAAGGCCTACTCCTCCTGAGATTTCTTATGACTTCAATCTTCCTAGAAACCTCTTGCACACACTCCTTGCGGCAACCCTTCAACCTCGACTGAGTGTTGAAGTCTCTCAACCCTACACACTCCTGCAGTGGCAGTCTTTCAAGGCTTTGCTCAGGTTTGCAACCCTGAGACCCTTAACTAGCCTATGCACTCCTTGCACGACACTATGCCTAACTACACTTTCGAGGAAATGAGAACAAAAGCTATCTCTAATTGAACCCTTTTGTCAACGCACTCCTTGCGGACAATTCAACTGCACTCCTTGCAGGAATTCTCTGGCTCAATTAGAGAAACAATTGAAACTCATTCCATCTCCCTCTCAGACTTCAATTCAACCATGAAATCACATACACAACATATAAAAGCAATTGTATGACAGGAAGCAAATATTCATGAGCATAACATCAATACACACAGAAACAACACAAACCATGAATTTGAATCAAAGCTTTATCTTATTAATTCAAATTCCTGTACATGGGTGTTCTTCATACAGCTCTCTGCATGATCTTCTCTTCTTGCTCCTGTTAATGTTACCATCATATAATGAGGGTGTCTATATCCGTTTTCCCTCTTGGACTCTAAATCTATCAAATCCAAAATTAAATTGCTATCTACCATCATTAACTATATTAAATGTCATCTATCTACTAAAGGACGAGAGCTATCCACTCAAGGTCCATTACAATATACAAGTGCGCCATCTCTTAAATGTGTCATTTAAGATTGCACAACAATCCCAAAGTATTTTCAAAAAATTGTGCTGGCTGGTCCAACTGTCCTCTGCTTCCGCGCTGGCTCGCTTGATGTGCTAGCGATGCTCCTGCATCAATAACTAATGGTGTCAAATCACCATCCCTAATGCCTATCGAAAGGGAAAATTACAATGATGGAAATTCTACTCCAAATCAAAAGCAAATCCATTTTTTCGTCATCCTATTAATGGTGACATTATCTCCAGCTTGTGCAAAATCATGATTTTTCTCCTTCCATCTTGTCTTCAATTAATGCCCTAATCATGCCTTGGATTCTAGAGGAAAAATGAGAGGGCGACGCCTCTCCTTACTTGAATGTGCACCACGCATGTTAATTAGATGGCACGTGATGATATGGAGAGATGCTCATGCATCATACTCCACAATAGAAAAAATCATGAGCTCTCCAACGTGACTGAAATCCACCTAGATCCCAAAATTTCTCCTAGATTTGTCTCTCGGATCCTTTGTTTCACCATTACTGCTCCTGCATCATCACCGCTTCTCATGTAGGTTTCATTTCGTCCAACTTCCTCTTGTTGACCATTTCCTCTCCCAAATTTGACATCATCTTTCTTATCTCTTTGATCACCTCATCCAACTGCTCTATCGACTAGTTCTTCTATTGTAGACTATCTTGCTGCACTCGCTTCTTGTTGATGGGTGAATCACACTGATTTCCCAAGACATATTCTCCCTCTGTAGATTTAACTAGCCACTCTGTTGGAGTCTTCACTCCTGTAGACTCCTCATCACTGAACTGCTTCTCAGCTACCACTGCTCTTGACATATTTTCTCCTACCAGTTCTTTAGTTTCTCCCATTCCAGTTTCCTCCAGCTGCTCCTCATGTTGGTGTGGTCCTTCATATGCCTCCAAACTAGCCTGTTGGGTGTGCATGCCTTGCACTACCACTCTCCTTTCAATAGATTCCAATTATTCACACAGATCAACAAAATCTATGATGTCTTCTTCCTCTTCTGCTGTAGACCCCAATGCTATAGTCATCTCATGTTCAGCTTCCTAGATGAAAACATCGAGCGATTCTACTGAATGCTCGTCTCCTTCCGTTAGGAAATACATTAGTATTTTTTCCTTCTCCTCCTTGACAGTCTCTTCTTGTTCTCTCCCTATCACCTTTGCAACATCTGTGCTAGCCTCTTCTCGTCCACTTGGTAGAAATATCTCAACTCCTCCAATGATCAAAATGTCCCACTGATCCTCCTCCTTCAGTATGATGAAAGTTTCTAACTTATCATCATCTTCATTCACACAACTCATAGTTCTACGCAAATATCCATCTGAGTGAGGTTTCTTTTCTGCCTCCTCATCTGTTAATGAACTCTCAACTGATGATGCAGGATAATCTCTCCACACCAGCGATGTGCTAGCCATCTATCCCACTCAATGCACACATTCAATGAGGAAGAGAGGTGCAACCATCTCATATTCAAATTTTGATTTTGAATCAAGAACATTTAATGTTTGTAAGGTTGTTAGAGCGAAAAAAACCCACGCCTTTGTGCATGCATAGATGTAAATAGCCTTAATGGTTGTAAGGCTAAGATCTAGATCCAATCTGGACTAGACAGTCCATTCAATGTATGTTTGATGTAAATTGAATAGGGTAGGTAGCTTTGGAGGGAAGAGCTCGAAGAGCCCCCTCATGTAAAGAGATCTTTGTATCTGTTTATAAGGGAGTTTTTTTTTTGGTGAGTGCATGAGTGTGCATAGAAGTAGAGAGCAGAGAAGGAAGGAGAGAGAGACTCTATTGCATTCTGAGCTCAAACATATTCTAAAGAGGCATTTTCAGATTAATACAATCAGAGCAGTTTTTCCTGCATGTTATTTGTGTATGATGAATGTCTTCATGTGTGTATTGAGGATATTATATAGATGTATGTTAGGTATGCATTTGTAGGGACAGATAGGTTCTACTATATTTTGGGTTCTTTGATTTCAAGTTTGGAGTTCTTTGAGGCTTCATGTCAAGAGGGCGTGACAGAACACTGCGGGTTCTGATGGCTAGTGCATAGAGTGCACTTCCAATTCTATGGAATTTGGAAAAAGACGTGCTAGAAGGGAATACCCACTAAAATCATTGACTTAGAGGAGGATCTTCACAAGGTTGTTGAATACCTTGGAGGTGAGGCTGCGTAGAGAAGGACAGAGTAGAAGATAGAATCTCTGAGGAGTTCTGTAGAGCTCTTCCAAGAGGGCATCGAGCAGGTGCATAGAGTGCATAGAGGAACTCTATTGAGTTCAGGAGGAAGATAGAATCACGAAGGATTCTATAGATCTCTGCCAGGAGGGCATTGAGTACAGGAACAAAGTGCTAAGGATGAACTTTGTTGAGAGTTCATAGAGAAATAGAATCACTGAAGATTCTAGACACTCTTCCAGGAGGGCATTGAGTTAGTGTGCAAACAGAGAGCACATGAAATAACTCTTTGAGTTTAGAGACAAAGAAGAGTCCAAAGAAGGATCTTCAAAGGGTTGTTGAACACCTTGTAGACTTAGCAAGAAGTTGCTTGAGCAAAGAAATGCTAGGAGGACATTAGATTCTCCATCTGAAGGAGAAGAACAAAAGGGTTAATTCCTTAGAGGTCGAATCTATAGGAAATCTCAGAAGAGATAACACCTTTGTGAGTGCAAAGAATCTGCAAGGAAGGTAGAAGTAAAATAATCCCTTGAGGATTCGAAGGGAGAAGCTCAGGAGGAAAAGTGACTTTGGGCACAGGTCATAGCTGGAAAGATCACAAAGGCAGGGGAGAGTTTAGAATCCCAAGAGCTCAGGAGGAACAACGTCATTAGGAATGTGGGCAAGACTCAAAGTTGTAGAGTTCACAGAGGAAAAGAGCAAAGGTCGAGGCCTTTGGACACTTGGAGAATTCTTCCAGGTTCGGGAAAGAATAGGGGTAGAGGAGAACCTTGCTACAAGAGAACCGAAATGCGAAAGTTCGGAAGGATTTGCAGGAGGCATCATTTCAACGTATCGGAGTTCGGAACTTCGGGAGTTATGAAGAGAATAGGTTCAGAGCACTTCAGGGATTGAACTCCGAAAGAATGAAAGGAGAAGAGTCGGGGAGCAACATTTTGGAATACCAATTTTCGGTATTTCGGGGATCCTGTGGAGTAGAGGACTGACTCTTTTGGCAATGGAAAGACTGAAATCGCGAAGGGAGAACCGGAAGTTGGGATAGAGTTAAATTTGGTTTTTTGGAAGTCAGGTTTTTGGGAGTCCATAGGATGGGAGGTCAGACTCATGTATCTATAAACTCTGAAATATAACTACGGTCACATGGACTAGGGCTATAGCCCTAGGGGGGATAATTATTGTTAAAGCCACTTCGGCAAATCGACATTTCGGAGATCGGGAGGTTGAAGGGTCAAGGACTCTCAACAACAGGACATGAGAAGTCCCAAAACCCAAAAAATATAATTCCTGTCATGAAAAGGGAAATGGTTGTGTACAGAGGCCGTGGAAAGAAGGAGGACCTATGGATTGAATGTTTGGATCCCGATTGGAATCCAAAAGAGCCGCTTTTATTCGGGAAGGTTTTTGAACAATCAGTTGTTCGAATATTGACCTGAGGGCTGGGGGTTTGTGTCAAAGTGGTATCAGATCTTGAATCTATTTATATATTTCAAGGAGAGAGAGTAGGAAGGAAAACATCCTGATATACACAAGTTTGGTATTAGAGGCAGCTTGCAAAGACAGGCAGGGGAAGACAGAGTGTTGGAACTCTGTGATGATTGTTCAAAAGAACACAGCAGTCAGGAAGACAGTCTAGTTGATTGTGTAGGGGATGCTGGAAGCATTCAGGGTTGCAGAGTGACAGCAACAGATCTGTCAGGAGGACAGATAGACAGTGGGCAGAATGACTACTGAAGGTCATGCATGTGATGGGAAGAAGATTCATCAAAAACTGGAGAATGTTGCATGGGATAAGGATCTTGCTGAGATCAGGGCAAGGATGGATGAGCTTGAACTACAAGTGTAGTAGGAATCAAAGTCACATTGGGTATATGAATGGCCCATGAAGAAAGCAAAGATAAAATGGCCAGTCAAGGAGTTGAAGGCTAGAAGACAACATAGGTTGTTAAAGGGATGGTTAAGGCATGCTGAAAACCTCAACAACCTAGAAGAGGAAATGGTTCAGGTATGTGAACCAGAGATTGGGAGAAATATCGTTGATGAGGATGAACTAAGATCAGTTGAAGATCTCAAAGACTGCAAGGAGGGTAGAAGGAATATCCCAATTTGCCAGGTGGGCATTGGAACTGAAATGAGGCTATGTGAAAGTCTCATGAACTCGAAGGTGAGTTCATATCAGCAAGGGATGCTGGTAAGTAGAGATTCATGTGGTTTTGTAGATCATGTGAATGAAGATGATGATAAGTTAAAAACTTGCACCATCCAGGAGGAGAATCGAAGGAATCTTCTAATAATTGGAGGAATTCGAATATTCCTGCCACATCGCCCAAGGGAGGCAATCTTTTGTGGTGCCAATGAAGAAACAACAGCAAGAGAAGGAAAACCAGCTGTGACTTTCAAATAAGAGTTGGAGAAGATGTTAGAAGCTTCCCAAGCAGAAGAGGAGGATGAGCATTCCGAGGAGTGGCTCAATATTTTCAGCAAGGAAGCTGAAAAGACTGTAGCATTGAAGCTTGCAGAAGCAGATGAAGAAGAGGTAGACAGTATGAGCTTTGTTGATCTATGTGAACATATTGAATCCCTAGAGAGAAGGGTGATAGTGCAGGGCTTACACATCCAACAGATCAAGTTGGAAGCAGATGAAGGGAAAATGCAGCTGAGGAAACTGCATGGACAGAACCAACCACTGCAACAGCTGGACAAAATGATAGAAGACATCAGGAGGATGATGTTGAGATCAACAAATACTGTCAGTAAGGAACGATTGAGCAGAAGGAAAGAAAAATCAACTATAGCAAGGAAGCAACAGCAACAGCAACAGCAGGGAAGTGGAGCAGATGAACAACTCCCAAGAATTGTTTGGGATCCAAGAGGATTTCAACAACTAAGATGGAAATCTCATGAGTAGGAGCTCATGGATTTTATAGATGAGGAGTATGATGCAAGATCATCTCTCCACGCCAACCATGTTCCAGTTGGCCAACCCACTCAACGCATGCATTCAATGAGGAAGAGAGGTTCAGCCATCTCATATTCAAATTTTGAATTTGAATCAAGCACATTTAATGTTTGTAAGGCTGTTAGAGCCAAAAAACCCATGCTTTTGTGCATGCATAGATGTAAATAGCCTTAATGGTTGCAAGGATGAGATCTGGACTAGACAACCCATTCAATGTAAGTTTGATGTAAATTGAATAGGGTAGGTAGCTTTGGAGGGAAGAGCTTGAAGAGCCCCCTCATGTAAAGAGATGTTCGTATCTCTTTAAAAGGGAGTTTTTTTTTTGGTGAGTTCATGAGTGTGAATAGAAGTAGAGATTAGAGAAGGGGAGTGAGACGCTATTGCAAACCCAGCTCAAACATATTGTAAAGAGGCATTTTTCAGATTAATACAATCAGAGCAGTTTTTCCTCCATGTTATTTGTGTATGATGAATGTCTTCATGTGTGTATTGAGGATATGTTGTAGATGTATGTTAGGTATGCATTTGCAGGGACATATAGGTTCTGCTATCTGTTGGTTTATTTGATTTCAAGTTTGGAGTTCTTTAAGGCTTCATGTCAAGAGGGCGTGACAGAACACTATGGTTTCTGATAGCCAGTGCATAGAGTGCACTTCCAATTCTGTGGAATTTGGACAAAGACGTGCTAGAAGGGCATACCCACTGAAATCATTGACTTAGAGGAGGATCTTCACAAGGTTGTTGAATACCTTGGAGGTGAGGCTGTGTAGAGGAGGACACAATAGAAGATAAAATCTCTGAGGAGTTTTGTAGAGCTCTTCCAAGAGGGCATCAAGCAGGTGCATAGAGTGCACAGAGGAGCTCTATTGAGTTCAGGAGGAAGATAGAATCACTAAGGATTTTATAGAGATCTGCCAGGAGGGCATTGAGTATAGGCATAGGGTGCTGAGGAGGAACTCTGCTGAGAGTTCATAGAGAAACATAATCACTGAAGATACTGGACACTCTGTCAGGAGGGCATTGAGTTAGTGTGCAGACAGAGAGCACAAGAAATAACTCTTTGAGTTCAGAGACAAAGAAGAGTCAAAAGAAGGATATTCACAGGGTTGTTGAACACCCTATAGACTCAGCAAGAAGTTACTTGAGCAAAGATGTGCCAGGAAGACATCATATTTTCCATCTGAAGGAGAAGCAAAAAAGGGTTAATTCCTTAGAGGTCAAAGATACAGGAAATCTTAGAAGAGATAGCACCTTTGTGAATGAAAAGACTCTACAAGGAGTGTATAAGTCAAAGAATCCTTTGAGGATTCGAAGGGAGAAGCTCAAAAGTAAAAGTGCCTTTGTGCACAGGTCATATCTGCAAAGATCGTAGAGGCAGGGGAGAGTTTATAATCCCAAGAGCTCAGGAGGAACAACATCGTTAATAATGTGGGCGAGACTCAAAGTTGTAGATTTGGTAGAGGGAAAGAGGAAAGGTCGAGGCCTTTGGACACTTGGAGAATTCTTCCAAGTTCGGGAAAGAACAGGGGTAGAGGAGAACCTTTCTACAAGAGAACCAAAATGCGAAAGTTCGGAAGGATTTGTTGGAGGCATCATTTTGGCGTATCGTAGTTTAGAACTTTGGGAGTTATGAAGACAAGAGGTTCAGAGCACTTTGGGGATTGAACTCCTAAAGCACGAAAGGAGAAGAGTCGGGGAGAAGCATTTCGGAATACCAGGTTTCAGTATTGCGAGGATCCTGTGGAGTAGATGACCGAGTCTTTCGGCGATGGAAAGACTGAAATCACGAAGTGAGAAATGGAAGTCGGGACAGAGTTAAATTCGGTTTTTCGAAAATCAGGTTTTTGGGAGTCCAGAGGACGGGAGGTCAGACTCTTGTATCTATAAACCCGAAAATATGACTGCGGTCATATAAGGAGCGGTCACATGGACCAGGGCTATATCCCTGCGGGGGGGATAATTTTTGTTAAAGCCACTTCGACAAATCAAAATTTTAGAGATCAGGAGGTCGAAGGGTCAAGGACTCTTGACAATAGGACACGGGAAGTCCCAAAACCCCAAAAATATAATTCCTGTCATGAAAAGGGGAACAGTCATGTACAGAGGCCGTGGTAAGAAGGAGTACATGTGGATCGAATGTTTGGATCCCGATTGGAATCCAAAAGATCCGCTTCGGTTTGGGAAGGTTTTTGAATGATTCATTGAGCAGATCTCGTCCTGAGGGTTGGGATTCTGCGTCAACTAAGCTCACCTATTCTCCCGTTCCCACCTAGCAATATGGGATGTCTATTATGCCCACCTGGAAGTATAGGAGTGTAAATTCTAACCTTGTACAATATCTACTGCAAACTGATATTCAGAAAAGAACAGAAAAGATACAATGGCAAATACAAACATTACACAGAGATTTTTCACCTGGAAACCCAAACCGGGAAAACCAGCATATATTATATTCATACACATTGTGTTACATTGTTTACAATACAATATACATATAGGATCCAGTAGCATCCAAAACCCTAACCCAATGACCTGGATTAGTCCAAAACCCTAATTCCTTAACCGGAAATAGAAAACCATCGGCAAAAACCATGTGCCGAAAACCACCTAATATCATGTGGTCCTGAAAATATGTCGGCCCGAAACCGGCGAAAATATGTCGGCCCAAAAAAAAATATTCGGGGGCGCTACCCCCGAACCCCCCCTCTTACCCCCCTGCGCATCCGACACAGGCGCTCAGACACTACTACTCATGCAAAGAATATAACACATACCCAACATTCTCCCACTTGTTGTTTTCTTTGCACACAGGGGGTTACAGGGTTACATAGTCAACAATCCAGGGCAACAATGCCCATGGATTCTCTACACCAAGAGAACTTCTCAGTGCTCACAGATTTTGTTAATGAATCTGCAACATTCTTCAAAGTGTCCACCTTCATCAATAATACTTTCTTTTATTCAATCATGTCTCTCACAAAGTGATATTGAACATCAATGTGCTTTGTCTTTGAATGATAAGCAAGGTTCTTCGCCAAGAAAATTGCACTCTGACTGTCACACTCTATCCTTACAGCTTCTTGTACCAACCCAATACCTGAAC
>ML808508.1:0-56455 GCA_009831015.1 Picea engelmannii | reverse complement strand
TCTCCATCTCTCATCCTCAAGTTATACAGCTTCTTTCTCAGGAATAGTTTATTTACCAGGGACTTAGACTGATACAACTTCCCCAACTTTTCCCATAAATCCTTGGCTGTAGCTTCCTCTGAAACATTCAGTAATACTGAATCAGAGAGACACAGTCGAATTGTGCTCTTTGCCTTCCGATCCATCTTTTTCCAGTCATCTACAGAAGTTCCTGTAGGTGCCGTACTTGGATCTACCGCGATCCACTGATCTCTCTCCACCAAAAGATATTCCATCTTGAGCTTCCATAGCTCAAAGATTTTCCCATTAAACTTCTCGATCTCCATATTCGAATTGCTTTCCATTTCTTTTCACCCGAAAAACAATACCGCAGATCTCCCACTGTAACAAGGCTTATCACAGTCCCGAGCCAAACCCTTGACGACAAAGGCGTCCCCCTGAAGCCAATAAAGCTATGATACCAAATGTAAATTCTAACCTTGTACAATATCTACTGCAAACTGATATTCATAAAAGAACAGAAAATATACAATGGCAAATACAAACATTACACAAAGATTTTTCACCTGGAAACCCAAACCGGGAAAACTAGCATATATTATATTCATACACATTGTGTTACATTGTTTACAATACAATATACATATAGGATCCAGCGGCATCCAAAACCCTAACCCAATGACCTGGATTAGTCCAAAACCCTAATTCCTTAACCGGAAATAGAAAACCATCGACAAAAACCATGTGCCGAAAACCACCTAATATCATGTGGTCCCGGAAATATGTCGTCCCGGAAATATGTCGGCCCGGCGATAATATGTCGGCCCAAAAAAAAAAATTCGGGGGCGCTGCCCCTACACCCCACCTCTTACCCCCCTGCGCACCCGACGCAGGTGCTTAGACACTACTACTCATGCAAAGAATATAACACATACCCAACAAGGAGATCCATTGATCCCTTCTCCTTTACCACCTGAAAATCTACGAGACTCTTTCTAGATCTCTTTCCCTCATGACTGAGGTGTTCAAGATGCCTTAGCCACCTCTTTATCACCTGTTGTTGCCGCCTTGCCAACAAATTTTGAACAGACCATCTGGTTTTCCTCTTCAAAGGCCATTCATACCTGCAGTGTACCTTTGACTCCTGTTTCATATTGAATGCTAGCTCCTCCATCTGCGCTCGAATTTCACTGAGCTCCTTGTCCA
Organism: Picea engelmannii; assembly: GCA_009831015.1. Taxonomy (NCBI): domain Eukaryota; kingdom Viridiplantae; phylum Streptophyta; class Pinopsida; order Pinales; family Pinaceae; genus Picea; species Picea engelmannii. The sequence goes on along the minus strand of ML808508.1, from coordinate 55,249 downwards.
TATTCTCCTTGCTCTTCTGCAAATGGAATTATCCTCTATCATGCTTATGACCGTCAATGGCCATATTCACCTTCTACCTTCCCTCCTAACAAGTATTTTTCTCACTTTGCAATTGAGAGCATCTTCAGCTTCTCCTTCGCCTAAAATCTTTAGAGGAAGTTCTTCTTTGATACCACGTATGTTATCAGACTATGTATTTCATATCCCATTGCCAAAACTATGCATATGAATTAGGATCTAATAGCTGAGATATGATACCACTCTTGGTGAAACCCCCCCCCTTCCTCCCTTTTGTTTACTCCTTCGAGGTTGGAATGACCTCCTAATCTAGGATCGTTCAAATCGTCGAGTTGAATGACTTGTCGGCTCTATATGGAACCGATTTCGATTTGACACAGGACCATCTTATTTATTCCTCGGTACCCTCTATGTGGCACCTGTGAACCCTCTCCTTAGCGCTTTTAATTCTTACACCAATGACCTTAGCTCTCGACGCTAAGCTCTTTCCTTGATGTGACCACGGACTACGACTATGGGCCAACTCCCTTTGTGACCCCACATTTTGGGACTTTCGTGAATTGCTTCCTCCTTTTTCTGACTTCTGAATCAGTGAATGCATCGATACTATATATATGGTCCTCTCTCTTCTTGCAATCAACAACTCTGATCAAATCGTGAGTTTGGACTTCGCGAGTTCGATCTCTTCTCAATTTTGCTTATTTTGATTGCAAATCAATGATGAGAAGATACTTTTCCATGGGCCCTTCCAGATCCAACAGTCTAGATTGAAATCACTCTTTGGGACTTCGCGAAGATCCTCTTCTTTCTCTCGGTAAACCTTATGGAGTTATTCCTCCCAAACCTTTCGATATTCTTCCACATGTCTCCTCTTCGATGATGGATGAATTCTCTATATTTGGGAATTTGGATGGTTCTCAACTCCTTTTCACACTTATCACGCGTTCCTATCTTGAGACTTAGGCTATTCTCGAAAGCTATTTGCACTCCTTGTAGAATCTATGCAACTCTCTTGAAAATTTGCTCTGCTTGAAAACCTCTAAGGTTCCAAGTTCCTTTGCAAGTTTCTCATGCCCTCCTAACAGTTTCTGCAAGATACCAGATATATAAAATATGCAGAACAGAAATGAAATGCTAGAAATAATAGAATAACAGTAAAATATCCAGCATAATCTTCACAATACACAGAAATGATATACGAAATAGCAACAGAAATAGCACTTTGAATCAGATAGCAATGTTCACAGGCCTCTTCGAGGGGGCAAACTCCAATCGAGCAGCGCTCTGTTACAATAATATCCAAGCTAGGGTTCTCATACCCTCGACTCCTATTTATACTAAAAAGAAACATCTAGAGGAAGATCCTTCTAGAAGAGAAAGCTTCTATTAGGTCTTCTTACATCCGCCTTATTCTATTTTATTGAAAGGTCTTATTAATATTGACCTTTATTACATCCGAATACATTGATCTACCTATGTGCGGGTTAGGACCTTAACAGTTTCTCTCCCTACTTTATGATATCATAAGGTGAACTCTCAACACCGTAGGTGCACTCCTTGCACTTGGCTTGGTGATTTGAAAACTTCTCTCTCGGCCTTATGGAAAGGTTTAAGTCATATCCTTTCCTTTGTCATTGCACTTCTTGCAAAGCCTTCCTTCACCGCAATGTTCAATGATTCTGGGATTCTTTTACACCTTCAACCATGTAGTTCCTGGGTTTTCTCATGCAAGATCGATGCCCTCCTGGCAAAGTATTCTAGAGTGTTCAGTAACTCTGAGTTGTGCTTCTCTCCACACAGTCTTTATTTTCAATGGACTTAACCGCCTTGAAATTATCCCTAAGTCTGTAAATTAATCTATTGTGCCCTCCTAGTAGTGTCTCTTCTGACTCCACTGATTTCAGACCCCCACTCCTTGCATTGTCTTACATAGTTTCCTCTTTCTTTCAAACACTCCTTGCACTTAACCTAGAGAACCAGACCTAACTAAACACACTCTCAGATAGAAAACAATATCTCTATCCCCACAAACGATTTCGAACATTCATCTACAATTCTCAAACTTTTAAAAGACATTCATAACACAACACCCATTACACAGAAAGATAAAACAGGAAAAAATGCCATTTTCTATTAATGGTGGAATGCCAATTTACAATGCTGAAGTCCAAGATTCAATTGAGTCTCGACTCTCATCAACTTTCTAATTTGGCTAAAAATGATTTTCATATGGCTTCAAAAACCTGTCATCTAACCTCTATCAGGAATACAATACAAAGATTGATACAAGAGGGACTCAAATGAGCTTCCCTCGCAAGCTAACTAATGGTTTCAAATCACCATCTCTAATGCCTATCGAAAGGGAAAATTACAATGATGGAAATTCTGCTCCAAATAGGACGTAGATCTATTTTGTTGCCAACCTATTAATGGTGACCTTATCTCCATCTTGTACGAAAGCATGATTTTTCTCCTTCTATCTTGGATTCAATTAATGTCCGGATCACGCCTTGGATTCTTGAGGAAAAATGATAAGGCGACGACTCTCCTTCCTTGAATGTGCAACACGTGTGTTGATTAGTTGGCACGTGCTAAGATGTAGAAATGCTCCTGCATCACACGTATGGTTCCTTTTCACCCCATACATGAATTGTGCTCTGTGTATGAACAAACAATGGATCAATAATGCTTGGGATTTTGTTTTCCTGAGAATTGTAATTGTGTAAATGTGTGATTTGTCTCTCTAGAATGAATGGGTAAGTGTTCGGATTGTAATCAAAATAATTGGTTTTTGGTTGAGTTGTGCATTCACTGGATGCTATGTTGTTTAAAACCATGGTGGGTCTCTATTTATATTAAGTGAATGTGGTATTATCTCTTTGTGTTTTAATGGTGGAAGGTTTTCTCTCTGTGTATTATTGTCGGTTTCTTCCTCACAGTCATGAGTGTAGCCCTATCTAGTCATGTTTAGAAAACCATTTGGTTGTTTTGTATTTATCGTATAGATTCATGGTTGTGGGCTCAGTGTCTTAGCACCAAAGTATCTCAGGAATTGGACTTAGGGTGGCCATAATGTTTATATGTACCATATGGTTATGGAGTGACATGAGTTATGCCTCGGGGTTATGAATCCTCACAGACATTGTTGTCAAATGGTTCGGCTCTTAAATAAATAGACAAAGGTTATCCATTTGTGTGTTCTTCGTAACTGTCACTATTTAGTGGACATTCACTTCACCTCTACAAATGTAAAATGCACTATGTGCATCGTTCTTTTACCCTACCTGTCATTGTTTCCTCGGTGGATAAACGTTATTCCATCGCCCAGACCGGGAGCATAGAAAGAGAAAGAATAATAAGGTCTACTCTTAAGTTTTATTGAGATAGTTCAATTTTCATTCATTCTTTAATTCATTGAAAGCATAATTCTCTTTTATGACAACAGGGTCCTATTGTAGACAACACGATTCAAGGTTGAATTACATCATTTAGAAACTTTTTTTTCAGAGGTGTTGATCTATCTTTGATAGTCATTGTAGACTTGCCTATTTGTGAATTAAATTTCATAACTGATAAAGGATATCATGTGGAGTCGAGTGGAAGAAATTTGTGGCAAGCTGATCCATCTTTTAAAGTTCTATTTTTTACATTATGTTAGAAGTCCTTTTATATGGTTTTCATCGAGGACATATAAGTTAGACTTTGGTCCAAAATTCCTAAGGGAATTTCGTAAAGAGAACGATTCATTTGATTAATTAGAATGAAATAAGCAATTTATTTCTGTCTCATCTGTGTTAATTATTGACTTGGTATTTTTTGTTTGTCTCTACATTTACTTTTTCATTTGTTATATTCAGAAAATTACATAAATATTGAATTTTTCAACAATCTTTATTTATAAGAAAATCAACCTAAGCCCTTGTAACCAATACTTGTGGATTAGGAAATAATTATTGAGGCTATAAACATAGGATTATATTCCTTAATATCTTACTTTAGCCAACCAAGATCTGAAAATGATTGAGCAAGATCATTTCATATCTTTGCCTCAACATTTTTTTGGTGACCATACTGGGGAGATCTTCCATATCTCTCTGGTTGATTTTTATCCTTGATTATCATCACATATATCTATTTTTTTAATATTTATTCTTTGGTTGTTTCATTTCTTAATGATTGTACTTGTTGCAAGGCAGCCAAATATTGAGCCCGATCTTAAAGATAAGACCAACATTGCTTTAAACTCATTTAAAACCATCTTAGATATTGCTTATACCTGGGCTGAGATTAATCGTTCATGGTCAACAATTGAACAAGACATAAGTGCCCAAGAACGTTGGGAAGCTAGGTATAGATAAATTAGGAATCAACCATAGCTTATTTTTTTTTCCAGATTTGATCTTCTTTTCATGTCCTTAGACCCTCGTGTTTCTAGGAGAAGAAGAGGTTTATCACCTGAAATTAATCATATTGTTGAAATAGGAAGAAGGAACGTTGTGTTATCAACCCAACAAAGTTCTATGAGGAGAACCTTGTCTGATTCATCCAGTCTGTCTTTCTCTCCCTTACCTATTATCCACAAGATGGCATATAGTGGTGGATCTGGTGGAACTGGAAGTTCTTCGTCATCTCAATATTCATATTCGTCAGTAATTGGTAGAATGTATAGTCACCAAGTCCCTGTCCAATCTAACAAAAAACCCACCAAAGTCCTCTCCTCTTAACCTGGCACCTGCTACTCATCCACTTCGTAAATTCAAAGAGCATCTCCCTAGGTGAGGGAATAACATTGTCACTATGAATGAACACTTGGTGGAATTTTATAATGCCTGTCACAACATAGGAGCCAATGTCAACGATACTTGTATGTGCTTATTTGTAAATTACCTTGAAGGGAAGGTTGCGGCTAATTTCTTAGATCTCCCTCCTAAGATTTTATCTACTTGTGAGGAGTTAGTCTATTGGTTCAAATCCACCTATGGGAAATCCAAAATCCCAACCGAGTAGTTACAGGAATACAATAACATTGCTTATAAGGATGGTGATACCATAAATTCCTTCAACTTGCATTTCACCAAGTTATACAATCAAATCCCTGAATTCATTCGACCTCAGAACCAACTTGCTTTCATGTATTATTATAATGCATTACCTTCGTCCTACCATCATAGGCTTGAGGAAAAGGCCATTGATAACCCCGGTTCCACTCTACATACTTGTTTATAGTATAAAGAACATCCTTAAAGATCATGTCTTCCTAAGGGATATTTATTTAAATAGACATACATGTCCTCCCTCTTACAGCTTGTACAAGACATGAATAATCGTATGATAGCGTATGAGTGAAATGGAAATGTCTCCCCTCTTACCCCTGGAGCTTCATCCTCGTCTGCACCCCCCTTTAGAAATCCAAATGAAAATAATTTTCAACATAAAGCTATCATGCCTCCTATTTGGTGTAAATTTTGCAAGGAACACCATGCGAAAATTACATTTGAGGTAAAGAAGAGTGTCAGAAATAAAATATTTGGTAAGAGACATGAAACTACCATCACTGTCCTAGACTTTTCAGAGCCAGAAGATGTCATGATCATCAATACTAGGAATAAATCCTATGCTCCCAAAAGAAAATATGATCCTCCCCGCTTTTATTCTAGCCCAAGATCATCCTCACTAGTTGCTACTGTTCAAGTTCCTAAGGATCCTGATAGTCAAGGAACTACCTCCCCTTCCCCCTCTTCAAAATACAATATTCTAAATTAGTTGGCCAACATTAAAGAAGATGAAACTCTTCTGGACATGGTTTTTATCCCTAAACAACAGAAGCGTCTAAAACAATTCATGGAAGGAAAATATTTCATTGTAGACAACCTCTCTGAAGAGGTAGATTAAGAGGATTCATATGTAAACAAAGTAGTTGTACATAACTTTAGACACCCTGTAAAAAATCCTCCTTTTTATATTTTTTTAAAGATTACGCATAAGATTACCTATCATTTCCTCGTCGACGGTCGTTTGGGCCCAAGTGTAATGTTGAAGATTATTATGGAAGAGCTAGACTTGTCTTTTACAAATGAAAACACCGGAAACATTGTCTCTTATAATATTCTACAACAAATGACCATAGGTGAAATCAAGGATGTGACCTTAGTTTTGTGCACACACCCTAAAATAAGGACAACCCTTAATATTCAGGTAATCGATATGCCAACAAGTAACTACTCGATCATCTTAGGAAGATATTGGCAACCTTTGATGGGTGGATACCTCTCACTCGATGAGACACACTTATCCATTCCTCGGAATGGTAAAAACATCATAGTCCTTAGAGAGGGAAGGATTTCACCTTACATATAAAGTTTTCCACAACTTAATGTGAATTATATCGAAGAAGACCTAAGTATATTCCATCTTTTCCATGGAGGATAACACTCCCTTGCAACAAATCGACTTAGATGACGACATGTGGCATATTCAATTTGATGGTTCATGCTATAATGAAGGAAACAAAGCTGACATTATCTTGTACTCTCCTATGGGGAAAATTCATAAAGTTTCTTATAGGTTAGTGTTAGGGTCCTAACTCGCACATAGGTAGAACAATATATTCAGATGTAATAAAGGTCAATATTAATAAGGCCTTTCAATAAAATGGAATAAGGTTGATGTAAGAAGACCTAATAGAAGCTTCCACTTCTAGAAGGATCTTCCTCTAGATGCTTCTTTTTAGTATAAATAGCAGTCGAGGGTATGAGAACCCTAGCTTGGATATTATTATAATAGATCTATGCTCAACTGGAGGTTGCCCCCTCGAAGAGGCCCGTGAACATTGATTTCAGATTCAAAGTGTTATTTCTGTTGTTATTCTTATATCATTTCAGTGTTATTGTGGTGAATGTTCTGGTTATATTTTTGTTATTATGCCATTACTAGCTTTTTATTTCTGTTCTGTATACATTTTAGTTCTGGTATATAACAAGTGGTATCAGAGCACTTTCCTTAGCAGAAAGTGTGGTCTAATTTTTTTTCCAAGGTAGAGACGTATTTTGGCGTCTTTAAGCCACAAAGATCTATTGTTACATGCATAAACCCACGGTTGAGGGATTCATACCATTATTTCAGACCTATTCCATTGGATTCATCTCTTCTCCCTTATCATATTCATCCATATCATTTTTTCGACAAAATTTTTTTACCCCGCCCACCCCTTTTCAGTTCCCCCATCCTCATGGCCCATACTCGTAGCCAAGAATTGGAAGCTCACTTCAACACCTTGCAATATGGTCTCATTGATACCCAACAAGAGGTGAAACAACTCAGTGCTAATGTTTCTGCCATGAATACAACCATGCAGTGAATGGGTGAAATCAAACAAGACCTCACCACCCAGCTTGAATTAGTATTTTCGGCACTCTGCACCAAACTGCATATCCCTACAGATAACCCTTCCTCTTCCTCACCCCCACATACTAAAGTTGAACATTCCTCTCATTCCCATACCTTGCAGAACCATCACTTTCAATGTGACCTATGCCTTCCACGGGTGGATGTGACCAAATTTGATGGCTCAGACCCCACTAGTTGGGTAACCCAAATGGAACCTTACTTCTCTTTATACAACATTACAGATGACTTGGCAAAACTCTGGTATGGTGTTCTCCATGTTGATCAAGAACGTTTGTAATGGTGGCAATGGAGAAAAAAATCGCATCAAGGGTATATTGCTTGGACACAATTTGTGGTAGATATTTATGAACGCTTTGACACTGACACCAACCATTTGGGCCATTTGACAAAGATGAAACAATTAGGAACAATGGAAGACTTTATATCTTCCTTTGAGTGCCTGGATTTTAGAACAGAGGGCATGTGTGATGCCTTTTTCTGAGAGTGTTTTATCAGCGGCCTCAAGGATGAAATTCAGGCCCATGTACTCATGGCTCTGCCTGAGAGTTGTGTGGAGGCTACCAAAAGAGATAAAGAAGCGCAATAGGTTGTATCTTCTCAAAACCACAAACCCTCCTTCATCCCTTGCCCTAAACTAGTAAATCCCACTGGCCCCTTTGTTCCACTAAAGATCCAAAAATTAACCCGGGCTGAAATGGATGAACGCAAAATCAAACGCCTTTATTATAACTGTGATGAAAATTATTTCCCGGGCCACAAGTTTAAAGAACAAAATGATTTTATGGCCATCTCTGAGGAGATTTCAGAATAAGATGAAGAAACTCCCTCTATGTCTGAATCACCTAAATCCACTGACATAACCCTTCCTTCAGACCCTCTCGAAGTAGAACCAGTCATTTCCCCCAATGCTCTCACTAGATTCTCTACTCCCCAAACCCTCAAGATAATCAATTACATCAAGCATTGGAAAGTCATCATTCTGATTGATAGTGGAAGCACCCATAATTTTATTCATCTCTGCATTTTCCAAGAAACTCATTGCTACATCCATGCCGTCAATAATTTCCAAATCATGATTTCCAATGGTGGTTCCATGAAATGTGGAGGGCGTTGTGAAAATGTGCATCTCCAAATTGGTGATTACCACCTGAAATCCCATATGTTTTCTATCGACATGGGAAGTTGTGACATTGTGTTGGGTGTAAACTGGCTAAGGAATTTGGGTCCCATTCTCATGGATTTTAAAGACTTAACCATGTAATTCGACTGAGAGGGCCACCAATATAAGTTCCAAGGCATCACCGTCGGTTCACCTGAGATCATTAGTTCCCATCGCATGGAAAATCTCCTCAAAAGGGGTCATTCTGGTGTTATCGCCCAACTCCATGCCATACAAGAAATAGAGACACCCTCGGTACTGCAAGACCTCCAAGCCATCCTTTCTAAACATCAATTGGTGTTTTCCACTCCTGAAGGCCTCCCTCCTTCCCGTGGTGTTCATGATCATTCCATTCCCCTTGTACCAGGAATCCTTCCTCCCAATATCCATCTGTATCGTCACCCCTTTCCCCAAAAAAATGAAATTGAGAAAATGGTCCAGGAACTCCTTAATGCATGCGTTATCCACCCTAGTATGAGCTCCTATTCATCTCCTGTGGTCATGGTCCTAAAGAAAGAAGGTTCTTGGTGAATGTGTCATGAATTCCATGCCCTCAACAAACTTACCATCAAAGACAAATTCTCCATTCATGTCATTGATGACCTCCTGGATGAATTGAGTGGTGCCCAACTCTTCACTAAATTGGATCTTCATTCAGGCTACCACCAGATACATATGAAAGAGGAAGATATCCCCAAGACTACCATTAGAACTCATGAGGGCCACTATGATTTTTTGGTCATACCCTTTGGCTTGTGTAATGCCCCCTCCACCTTCCAAAGCCTCATGAATCATGTCTTACATCCTTTTCTCCACCATTTTGTCTTATTTTTCTTTGATGATATCCTCGTCTATAGAAAAACCTGGACAGACCATCTTGCTCATGTGGATCGAGTTCTCCATCTACTCTCTCAACACCAACTTTTCCTGAAAGAGTCTAAATGTGCTTTTGGCACCTCAGAAGTAGAATACTTGGGTCATCTGGTTGGAAAAGATGGGGTCAGGATGGATCCTAAAAATATTGAATCTATGCAAGACTGCCCTCACCCAAAGACTCTTAAGAGCTTGCATGGAATTCTAGGCTTAACAGGGTATTATTACAAGTTTGTTAAGAATTATGGGAAGATTGCAACACCTCTCACTGCTCTCCTCAAAAAGAACTCTTTCAGTTGGACTCCAACCACTTCTCAAGATTTTCAAACCTTGAAGATGGCCATGTGCACCACTCTAGTCCTCACCCTTCCCGATTTCACAAATACCTTGTGTTCGAATGTGATGCCTCAGGGAAAGGAATTGGTGTTGTCCTTATACAAGAGGATCGACCTTTGGCCTTTACCAGCAAGCAACTGTCTGAAAGAAATCTGGGCAAATCCATCTATGAAAAGGAAATGTTGGCTATTTTGCACGTTGTGGATCTGTGGCGTCCTTATCTATTGGGGAAATGGTTCCAAATTAAGACAGACCATCAAAGCCTCAAGTATTTTCTAGAACAATGCATTTCCTCCCCAGAACAACAAAAATGGGTGACTAAACTCTTTGGATATGATTATGAGATCATTTATAAGAAAGGAAAATACAATTTGGTTGTAGATGCACTTTCCCGAAAATATGAAGATGAAGGATCCCTTTTTTCTCTTTGATTCATTGTACCAGATTGGCTCCAAGCCATTCGCCAGGAATGGCTACAAGATACCAAAACTTTGCAGTTGATCCAAGAATTGCAATCCAATGCTCTAGCTTCCCCAGGGCACTCTTGGCTCCGTGAGTAACTTCGATACAAGGGCTATTTGTATTTAAGTAAACAATCAAAGCTTAAATCCACAGTACTTTCTGAGCTTCATGCTACACCCACAACAGGGCACTTTGGGTTCACCAAAACCTATGACAGGGTCAAACGTTCCTTTTTCTGGGATGGCATGAAACAAGAAATTTGTAATTTTGTAGTTGAATGTGATGTGTGTCAACACAACAAGGGGTAACAGTCAAATCGTCGGGCACACTACAACCGCTCCTAATTCCACCTGCTATTTGGAAGGATATCTCTATGGATTTTGTTACCATCTTACCCAAATTGGGAAATAAATCTGTCATCATGGTGGTTGTTGATTGCCTTTCCAAGTATTCTCATTTTTGTGCCCTTCAACACCCATTTACAACATCCACGGTGGCTCAAATTTTCATGGACTAGGTCTTCAAGATTCATGGCATGCCGCACTCTATTGTTTCTGATCGCGACCCAACTTTCTTAAGCAATGTTTGGCAAGAACTATTCAAGATACAAGGCACATAATTGCATCTCAGCACAACTTATCATCCCTAGACTGATGGCCAAACGAAAGTTGTCAACAAGTGTTTGGAAACATATTTGAGGTGTTTTTCCTTGGAAATCAAAATTAGTGGGCTCAATGGTTACCCCTAGCTGAATGGTGGTACAACACTTCATACCATACAACTACACGCATGACTCCTTTTGAAGAGGTATATGGAAAAAATATACCTTCAATTCTCTCATACTTACTGGGTGCATCAAAGGTCCAGGAGGTTGACCTAACACTTACATCTTGGGAGGATATTATCCATACCCTCAAAGATAATTTGGTCATGGCACAAAATTGCATGAAGGAACAAGTAGATCAAGGTCACTCTGAACATCAATTTGCAGAAAGGGATCAGGTGTTTCTTCGACTACAACCTTACAAGAAAGCTTCCCTCAAGGTCGAGAATTGTCGGAAGCTAGCGCCCAAATTTTATGGTCCTTACACTGTGCTCAAGTGTGTGGGACAAGTTTCCTATCAGTTAGCTTTACCTAGACATTCAAAGCTACATCCTATTTTTCATGTTTCATGCTTAAAGAAGGAGATTGGAGCTAAGTGTGAAATTCAAACCAACCTTCCAGAGTTAGCTGAAGAAAGATCCATTTGGCTACAACCATAAGCAGTTTTGGACTAGTGTGAGTGTCACCTACGTCAGAGAACCATCAAGGAAGTGCTAGTCCAATGGAAAAATACAACTCCAGTAGATGCCACTTGGGAACCAGCTACCATTCTACAACAATTTCCTCATCTCAAGCCTTTATGAAAAGGTTGTTTTTAAGGGGTTGGACACGTTAGGGCCCTAACCCGCACATAGGTAGAACAATATATTCAGATGTAATAAAGGTCAATATTAATAAGGCATTTCAATAAAATAGAATAAGGTGGATGTAAGAAGACCTAATAGAAGCTTCTGCTTCTAGAAGGATCTTCCTCTAGATGCTTCTTTTTAGTATAAATAAGAGTCGAGGGTATGAGAACCCTATCTTGGATATTATTGTAATAGCTCTACTCAAATGGAGGTTTCCCCCTCGAAGAGGCCCGTGAACATTTCTTTCAGATTCAAAGTATTATTTCTGTTGTTATTCTTATATCATTTCAGTTTTATTGTGGTGAATGTTCTGGTTATATTGTTGTTATTCTACCATTACTAGCATTTTATTTCTATTTTGCATACATTTTATATCTGGTATATTACAGTTAGAGTTTTCTTGCCCAAACAATCTCACTGAATCCAAAGATTTACTATTAGGCATTGAAAACTCCTATAATCTGGTTCGTGGTCACCTTATAGTTTCTGTGGATTTCGAGCTTGTTGTGAACCTTGTACGTAAGATATAATCTCCTAGAAACAATTTGATGAAATGCTACACCCAAACTATTTGGGAACTTATCACAAACCTAGTATATTTCAACATTACTCATGTTAAGAGGTAATTTAACTCAATGGCTAATCAGATAGCTATTTTTCTAGCCTCTCCTAATCGACAACTTCTTCTACAAATACCTTATTGTACTTTTCAATATCTATATCGTGCACATATCCCTAACAATATAGAATCATGGAAGGTCTTCCCTAGTGATGAGAGCATTTTTTATTTCATTCAAAATGAACCTTATAATACTAAGGAAATTATATCAATGGAAAATAAAAATATTCCTAAGGGATTGAATCCTCTAGAAAGTTCATTTTCATCAAGTGATGCCATCAACAAAGAGAAACATAAAGAAGAGGAGTCAAAAAGGAAGGTGGGTGAAACCATTTCCTTGAACATTTGAACACCTGAGTCCCAAAAAAATGTTAAAATAGGTGCCCAATGTTCTGATGAAGAAAAATTGAATTTTTCCAGACTACTTGGTGGATTTCAAGATGTTTTTGATTGGTCTCATGAGGATCTTCATGGTTTTCATCCTACTCTTATACAACATGTCATTCTTATCAAGGAGGGCATAAAACCAGTTAGGAAAAAATAGAGACCTATCAACCCTGCACTGGAAGAAACTATTTGAAAGGAGTTGGAAAAACTCTTGAAGGTTGGGATTATATTTTTGGTTAATTATTCAGAATGGGTTTCTAATTTGGTTCCCATTCGGAATACAACTGGTGAAATAAGATTATGCATAGATTTTCGTGCATTAAATTGGTCTAGTATAAATTATCACTTTCCTCTCCCTAATATGGAAATGATTTTGCAGCAAGTTGCAAGGTCAAAAATGATGTCCTTACTTGAAGGTTTATCTCGTTACAATAAAATAAAGTTAAAAAGGGAAAAAAAATATAAAACCACCTTTATTACTCGTTGTGGCACATTTTCTTGTGAAAGTATTCCTTTTGGCTTATCCAATGCAGGTTTCACTTTTCAAAGAGCTATGCAAATGAATTTTGATGATTTGATTGGAAATATTATTCAGATCTATCTTGATGACTTAACTATGTACTCTAAGAGCCAATCAAATCATTTTGGTCATCTTAAAAAAGTTCTCATACGATGCAGGAAATTTGGCATTTCTCTAAACCATTCTAAGTCTATTTTTGGCGTTACCAAGGGAAATATCCTTGGACACGTTGTCTCTGATTCAGGAATAAGCATTGATCCTGAAATGGTTGTTGTTATCCTAAATCTTCCTACGCCCACTTCCAAGAAGGAGGTTCAAGCTTTTATCGGGGTTATTAAATATGTCCATAGGTTTGTTCCTGATTTTGTTGTAATGGTAAGACCAATTCATAATATTCTTAAGAAATATTGTTCCTTCTCTTAGACAAATGATGTCGAAGATGATTTTGTAGGGATCAAGAAAGAAATCATCTCTGCACCGGTTTTGGTGAAACCTAATTTTGAGAAAGAATTTATGATATATACTAATGCCACAAGGGAAGTTGTTTTTGCTATCCTCATGCAAGGTGATGACCAAAGTAACAAAAAACCAGTGTCTTACATGAGTCAAAGATTGTCAGATGATGAATTTAAATATTATTTTATTGAAAAACATGTTTTTTCTCTTGTTTAAGTTGTTGAAAAATTTCACCACTTCATCTTAGGTAAGAATACGTTGGTAAAATTCTCTTTACCTGCTTTCAAATTTTTTCTCTCACAGACTTATCTTTCAAGGAATCTTTCACATTGGCTTGCCAAGGTTCACGAGCATGATTTAACTATTGTAACTTCTACCACCATCAAGGGACGTGACTTAGCCCTTCACTTAACTCATCATGCTGAAACTAGTGAAGAAATTGATGAACATGATAGTTCTCTATCAACACTGTTCTACATTGATAATCAGATCCTTCTTGTGTTTGAACATCCTTGGTATAAGAATTTGGTTTACTATTTGAAAAACCAAAGATGTTCAGATAACTTAGACACTCATAAAAGAAGAAGGATCTGTCTTGAATATGCTAGATACATCATTATAGGAGACTTCCTATTTAGAATATTTGTTGATGGTATGTTACTTTGCTATGTAAAAAATGATGAAGCACAAAAACTATTGCAAGAAATTCATGGTTCTTCAAATTATGTTATTCATGTAGGAGGTAATTTTTTTGCTAAAACCACTACTTTTAAGATTATTAGAAAAGGATACTATTGGCCTTCAATCTTTCATGACTCTTATGTTTTTTCGAGATCTTTTGACCAGTGCAATAAATTTGCTGGAAAAGAATGCCTTTCAACCATGTCATTACAACCTATCCTCCCAGACTTTCCTTTCTCAAAATGGGGATTGGATTTTATTGGTTCTATTAATCCTTTTTCTTCAGTAGGACAAGTCTTTATTTTGACAACCGTAGAATATTTTACAAAATGGGTTGAAGTTGTCTCGCTCAAACATTCAATAGATGATCAGGTGATTTATTTCCTTGAAAATAACATCTTTTCCATATTTGGTCTTCCTTTAGAAATTATTATAGACAATGGTCCCACTTTTAGTTCTGCTAAGATGACCCAATTTTTAGCTAAGTTGGGAGTTAAAAATTTCACGTCATCATCTTATTACCCCCAAGGAAATGGGCAGGTCGAGTCTATTAACACAAATCTAGTGAGAATTGTCAAAAGGCTCATCGAAGATAAGCCTCTTCAATGGCACACTCCTCTCACTTATGCCCTTTGGGCATATCAAACCACCACCAAGGTGAGCACTGGTTCCACCCCTTTCCATCTTGTTTATGGTGAAGAATACATTTTTCCTACTGAGATAGAACTTTATTCCTTAAGGTTAATGCTATAGGTCAAAGAATTGAATTCTTCTGATGTTTCACAAAGTATGAATGCACTCCTTTCTCTAGAGGAGTAAAGTATGTTTGCCTTGGGTAATATAAAAAGGAGACATCAGATTGTTAAGAAGTATTTCAACAAGAGTGTCAAAAATGTCAAATTTAAGGTCAATGAGAAAGTATTATTGTGGGATTAAACTCATGTTGATAGGGGAAGACATTCAAAGTTTAACAAATTATGGTTCGGTCCTTTCAAAATGATTTTTTTCCTAGGTGCAAACTCTTACATTCTAAAGGATTTACAAGAGCAAATTTTTTCCTACAACACTAACGATTCTCACTTTAAACACTATGTGGAACCAACTTGAAGAGTTTAACATTGTTTGGATTGTTCTATATTTTAGTAGTTTTCATTTATGCTATTTCAATTTTGCTTTTACAATAGTTTTCAATTCTACTTTCATTTTAGTAGTTTTCTTTTTGTTGTTTGCATTTCTGTCATTCCACTTCTGTTGTTTTCAATTTTGCAGTTTCATTTTTGTTATGACATTTCTTTCTTTTGTTCTTTTGATTTCAATTTTTGGGAAGAATAAAATGTTGGATCAGTTCTACCACAAGGACACTCTTGCAAAGTATTGTTAGTCAATAAAAAACAGTCTTACACAACTGTTATGATGTTCCCCCTGAAGGAATCATTGAATTTGTTATCTACTTTCACTATTGTCTTATGAGATAGTTGGTTACATCCCGCTTCAGCTTTCCATTTCTTCATCCATTTTGAGATTCAAAAGAGAAAGTCCAAAATAAAATTTCTCCTTGAAGTGAAGAGAAAATTTTGGTTGAATGATTATGCTTATATGGATAAACCCCCTCGTACTTAATACTTTCCATGAGTTATTCCAAAATTCTCGGTCATTTTTCCATTAAATCCACTCACTTCCCCCTACTACATAATCATTATGATTTATATCTTCTTGATATGACGTTGCTTGGTCTTCAAAACCATACATTATGAGTTCTTAATCTGTTGGAAACAGATTTCCCTGTGTAGTCTCCAGTTTGTTGACGATTAAAATTGCAACGAGGAATTTCGCCTGCAAAATATTCCTAAATCCCTATTATTTAAAATATGCTAGTAATATAATACTAGTAGGTGGGAACCTCTTGTATACTTGAGGCTCGAAGATAGCCATATGACACATTTTTTGTTGTTGTTCTAATGCTAATTATAAGGTCCTATATGGTTGACAATGCATTCATGGTTTCATTTTGATATAGTAATAGGTGGATGATGCATTTTATAGGACGTTTATGCAATTCAAGGCATTATTTTATGTTATGATGGACATATATTTAGATTTTCTATGATTTAATCATGTTGCAAATCATCGTGATCTACTACTTGGCAACATACACAAAATAAATATGTTAGAAATAACATAACCAAATATGTTAGAAAAGAAACTTATGAAAACAAATCCTAAAAGGAAAGGATCTACGTTTAAGCTATATTAAACGTTATGTGCAAATGGAAAGGTAAAGATGTTAGTGTTAGTCCTAACTATACTATGGTTTCGTAGTGGCTATATGATTTTCATTTGATTATTTTGGGTGCATATAATATTGCAATACATATGGTATGGCATAAGACCTTGGAAAAGGTTAGCATGAATGGTTTGGGTGGTGCATTGGGAAAGGACTATCGTCACAAATTTAAATGGTTTGGAAATTGATTACATGGTTTAGTGCATTGGTGAATGTTGGTTGTATTGTACTTTGGAATTGAATAGGATAGGATATGGAAGGAATGTGTAGCAAATGCACATCACTCCATACTCCCCCCCATCAGTCGTCACCCTAGTATCGTTCTTTGTTACGTTCGATCTGTTGGTGGTTAAGCTCTACATTTCATGCTTGGGAAGAAAATGCTTGGACATCTCTCCCTTTTAAGCTCTTTGTTACCGGTATAGTTCATTTTCACCCCATCCATGAATTACGCTCTGTGTATGAACAAATAATGGATCAGTAATGCTTGGGCTTGTGTTTTCCTGAGAATTGAAACTGTGTAAATGCATGATTTTTCTCTCTAGAATGACTAGATAATTGTTCAGATTGCAATAAAAAGAATTGGTTTTTGGTTGAGTTGTGCATTCACTAGTCCCTCTGTTGGTTAAAACTGTGGTGGGTCTCTATGGATATTAAGTGAATGTGGTATTATAGTTGTTTGTTTTAATGGTGTAGGGTTTTATATTTGTGTATTATTATTGGTTTCTTCCTCACAGTCATGAGCGTAGCCCTATCCAGTCATTTTCATAATACCATTTGGTTGTTGTGTATTTCTCGTACTAGAGTCATGGTCGTGGGTTTAATGTCTTGGAACCAAAGTATCTCAGGAATTGGTCTTAGGGTGGACATAATGTTGATATATACCATATGGTTATAGAGTGATATGAGTTATGCCTCAATTTTATGCATCCTCACTGGCATTGTTGTCAAATGGTTCGTCTCTTAAGGAAATAGACAAAGGTTATAGTTATGTGTGTTCTTGGTAACTGTCACTATTCAGTTGACATTCGTGTCTCCTCTGCAAATGTGAAACACACTATGTGCATCATTCTTTTACCTTACCCATCAATGTCTCCTCTGTGGCTAACTATTGTTCCATCGCCCAGACCGAAAGCATAGAAGGAGGAAGCATAATAAGGTATTCTCTTAAGTTTTATTGAGATAGTTAAATTTTCATTCATTCTTTAATTCATTGAAATCCTAATTCTCTTTTATGAAAATAGTGTCCTATTGTAGACAACAAGATTTAAGTCTGAATTACATCATCCAAAAATTTTTTTTCCAGAGGTGTCGATCTATCTTTGATAGTCTGTGTAGACTTGTTTGATTGTGAATTAAATTTCATGAATGATAAGGGATATTGTGCAAAGTCAAGTGGAAACAATCTGTGGCAAGTTGATCCAACTTTAAAGTTCAGTTTTTTTACTTTCTGTCAGAAGTCCTTTTGTATGGTTTTCATCGGGGACATCTAAGTTTGACTTTGGTCCAAACTTCCTAAGGAAATTTTGTAAATAGAATGACTCCTTTGATTAATTGGAATGAAATAACTGATTTTTTTTTGTCTCATCTGTGTTAATTATTAACTTGGTAATTTTTTCTTATGTCTCTACATTTACTTTTGCATCTGTTATATTCAAAAAATTACATAAATATTGAATTTTTAAACAATATTTTATTTATAAGAAAATCATCCTAAGCCCTTGTAATCAATACTTGTGGATTAAGAAACAATTTTTGATGCTATAAAAATAGGGTGATATTCTCATCTATCTTGCTTTAGCTAAGAAAGATCTGAAAATTCTTGAGTAAGATCATTTCATATCTTTGCCTCAATAGGTACCACCACCACCTTTGAGTACAAAAAAATTGTTCTCTTATGTACACAAGTGCATACCTATCCTATATGTAATTTATTCCAAACATCAGATCACATGCATCAATTGATGCTACATCACAATACACTTCATTGGCAAAATTAGTATATATGGAAAAATTTACCTTAAAACACCATGTGACTCTCATAACAAAATTATTTTGCAACCAACAACTCAACGAACATGGTTGCAAATGTTTATATGTTTCTAGAATGAATTATTTAAATGAATCTATAGAAATCAAATTGGATTGAGAACCACTATTGATATATCAAAGGTGAAAATGTTAAGGTAGTGTGGAGTAAAAGAAGAAGATTGTTATCAAGGAAATATCACAGGTGATATGTAGCATGCTTGGGAACTGAATGGTTTATTGATACTATATAAAATTTCCCAAAAATGGTAATGTGCACCATGATCTATGTAGAAAATTATACTTCTTTTTCATGCAATTTATTGAAGGACCCTCTTCAAATGGATGTCATGCTTTGATTCTCTCAAGGAGCATGGTTCTAGTATACCCATCTAGGTGAATTTCCATTTATACTTATTGAGTTCTAGAATGGAAATATGTTTTCCTTAACTGATGACAAGATAGGGGATTTTCTTAAAACATATATGTCCTTTTTAATTCTTCTAATATGAAAGTTGCAAAAAACTATGTAGAAACAAATGTTCTAGAAGGTTTGCTTGAATTTATTAGTCTATCAATAGGAGGGAAGGAAATATGGAAACCATTGAACTATCAAAATATGTCTATCAGCTATAGTTAATGTTGTAACTATTACCACCTTAACATTTACTATCCAAGAAAAAACCATGGGAATACCAATGATGAAATCCATATGGATAATGCCCCCTAGAACTTTGGTCATGTATTGTTAAAGTTAGTTTGTAAATTTAGTAACAGGAAGAGGAAGAAAGATGAAGTGAAATCCTCTCAAGGCTCAATTCTTCTAAAACAAATCCCAAATATAGTTTCCCCAGATTGAAATAGATTTGGAACATAACCATTATCATCCTAGGGATCGTTTGGAGAGATTGAAAGATACCTTAATGCAATTTGGAGGGAACTCTTTGGAACAATTGGTAACCTAATTCAAAATGACCTAGTCAGTTTTGACTCCTCTCCATTCAATAATGTGATGCCTTAGGTTAATGCATTTCGTCCCACTCAAAATAGACAAGAATATCCTCTGAATTTATCCTATAATATCAAGGATGTGGAGCATATCACTGGGCAGAAGGAAGATACTGCACCATATCCCAAATTCCCATATTAGGCAAGCTAGATATTATTACTACAGACTCATCCAAGCTTGTTCTGGGAAAGAGGTAAATATTTTGATATCCATTATTCAAGAGGAACAAAATCCCAAGTTGATAACAAAAATACTATTATAGGGGATCTTAGAATGATTAAATCACTGAAGAGAGGTAATAAATGAAATTAAGCTCCTACAACAAGAAGGGGTTGAGAAGCCCATGAAAAAAATCCTCATTTTAGAGATTCATCTCCAAATTTTGCACATATATATTTTTCCACGGTGCCATCATGTCTAAATTTCTTGAAGGAAGTTCCATATATGGGAATTTTTTGTTTTCATCTTGGAAAATATTTGTATAGGTTGTAATTGTTCCTTCATTCAGAAAAAATGAGGTAATCTCCTCTTCTTCAATATTAGTTATTGTCTTTTCCCAACCACTAAAGAAACCAATTGACATATTCAATGCTTATGGCTAGCTTATGGAAGATAATATTTTTGGGTCTCACTATCTATCTCATATATTTTTCCTCCAACCATTCCATAATTGGAGGAGACCTAAACTACACAACTTCTTGTACATAAATTTTGGGTCCATTGAGATGTGATGAAGATGGAACAATTGGGAGCACTAGAAAAGGAAAAAACATTTATGGGTGAGGAGGAGGCCAAATGGAAGCAAAAAATATTGTGAGTTGGTTAGTCAAAGGAGATTTTAATAGTTTTTTTTTCCATTATGAATCTATCTAGACGAAATCCCAAAACATAATATGGATAGTGAACAATCCAAATGGAATGGAATGTAGGTAATTCAAGAAATTTCAGGGAAAGTAGTTAGGCATTTCATACACAATTTTCAGGGCGGGTAGTTAGAACCTCTTGTAAGATCCTTAACGAATTTCCATACATAATTATATTTCTTTGTAAAGAAATATTCAAAATCATCTAAAAAATTATTTCCTAGAAAATTAAACCCTTTCTCTCTAGAGACATGTCATGTGAACAGTTCAGATTCATCAATGGTAAACAAGTTCATGATTCCATTGAGATAGCATGAGAATATCTCCACCTTATGAAATATAAAAAACTCCAAGCCTTTGCACTCAAAACCAATCTTTATAAATCTTTTGATGATGTCAAATAACATGATATCTAATTTTTACTCTTATCCAATTCAAATTTCATCCTCGTATCATTTCTTGGATTTAATAATGCTTCTGCATGGTTGAATTTGTTTTCCTAATAAATGGCTCTACTTCTCCCATTTTCAAACATTACCAAAAAATCTATAAAGGATTCCCTCTTTCCCCTTTGTTATTTGATGCAAGAGCATCGCTCACTCATCAAGCGATCCAGTGCATGGAGAAGAAAAGACAGCTGGACAACGCCCATACAAATTTTGAAATGATTTGGAAGTAGCTGCATCATTCTTTAATGAAGGCATTCATAAATAAGAACACTTGTATTGTAAATGGGACCTTGATCCTTTAATATCTCGTCCTTAGTAGATAGAAAGGCATTTAATAGATTTAATGTCGTTAGATAGGAATTAATTGTAGATTTGATAGTTTTAGAGTTCGAGAGGGAAATGGAATATAGACACCCTCCTTTGTATCATTGAGATTATTCATCCAGGAACAAGAAGAGCAGAAGCAGAGAAGTGTATGAAGAACACCCATGTATAGGCATTGAATTAATAGAAGAAAGCTTTAATTCAATCTCATGGTTATGTGTTGTTTCTCTGTGTATTGATGTTATTCTCATGGTTATTTGCTTCCTGTCATGCATTTGCTTTTATATGCTGTGTATGTGATTTCATGGTTAAATTGAAGTCTGTGAGAACAAGGAGTTAGTTTCAATTGTTTCTCTATTCTAAGCCAAGAGATTCCTGCAAGGAGTGCAATTGAATTGTCAGCAAGGAGTGCGTGACTGCAGGGTTCAGATAGAGGCGACTTTTGTTCTAAGTTCTCAGAAGTGCAGATTTGGCACCAAATATGTGCAAGGCGTGCGCAGGCTAGACGAAGACTCAGAGTTGCGATTCTGGGTTAAGGGAGTGGAATATTTCTGCTGCACGAGTGCGCAGAATCGAAGAGTTCCAATACTTAGTTGTATTCGGAGCCTTGCCGCAAGGAGTGCGTGCAACAAGTCTGCATAAAGATTTGTGAATAAAGAACAAGCTCAGGAGGGATAGGCCTATAGTTCATGGAAGGAGAATTGCAGGGTCACTATGAAAAAGCTCGAGAGAAGCTCCACAGGTTGGTGCATGGTTGAATAAGTTTCACAAAGAGAGAGAACGTTCATTTCCCTTCGCAGAAAACAGCCTGGAAGGATAGACGGTTGAAAACCCCTGGAGAGATTTCGCGAGGACTCGAGGGCCATTGGATTGTGTAAAGGTACATGGAGGTTACCGTGCAGGCACTAGGAGTTTGAAGCCAAGGAGGGATTGGAGCCATTGATCTGGAGTCATGGGGACCGTCAGATCATATGCGACATCGCATATCGGCATATCACGAGTTGGAGTACCAAGTTATTGGAGCCAGAGTAGTGATATCGCGAAGGATGATACCCCAACAAGATCTGAGCCGTTGATCATGGGATCATGTGTCAGAGAATCTCAACATCTCGGGGATCAGAGAATCGGGGTTCTTCACAACAAGGAATGCTTGCATATCAGATTCGCGATCCGTGAAATCCTGAGGTGACGTGGTAGTGTGGGACCACGAGGTTTAGTAGGGTACAGGTGGCACCATATCAGGGTTCAAGACTTGGGAGGTCCTGTGAAACGGTGCCACGGAAATCATGAATTCCTGATCGACGGTTTCCCGATCAGTATAGGTGTGTGGGGTCTAAGCGTCAACATGGGGACAGGTGTCATCGGAGAATCGACACATCGGGACTTGGAGGTTGAAGTTCCAACTTGCTAAGATCGCGAGTAGCAATTTCCTGAGGGAGGGAACTCCAATAGAAAGAGAAGAAAGTCCGCGATTGACCCATATCGAGATTCAGGGATTCACAAGGCATAAGGCATGTGGCTACGGAAATCGCGAATTCTGATTTCCCGATTTGGAAGGGAAATCAGTGGAGAGTTTTTGTGGGTGAATAATTCTCGACGAGGGAGTTGAAGGACATTTTAGTTCTTTGGGCCAGAGTTAGAGAAGGTCCTGGTGATCACGACTATCCTCCGAGGAGTGGGAGAGGTTGCGTCAGAGTGGTATCAGAGCCCGAATATCTTTGCTTTCTGTAGCAGAGACAGGATTACACCATGCCACTGAGAAGAGAAAGGCAGTCACCTAATCGAGAAGATAGGGATGCACGAAAAAGAGGTAGGCCGGCAGGAAATCCAGAAATGGAGCGCCAAATGAGAGATCTCCGAGCAAGGCTTGAGGAGATGGAGACAACGCAAAGAAGCGGAGATGGTTCTAGGGATCTTAGTGATTCCGAGGTTGAAGAGGAAGCTGGACATGCAGAAGAGGTTACAACAGAGGATGCATCAACCGAGCGGTTGATCAAATCCATTGCCAGGATGGGTGTGAAGGCGAAAATGGATATTCCAGTCTACGAGGGAAGCCTGGATGCAGAAGAGATATTGGACTGGATCCGAGCTCTTGAAACCTACTTTGATTATGAGGAGATCGAAGAAGACAAGAAAGTCAGACATGCTATCACCCGGTTGAAGGGACATGCAGCGTTGTGGTGGGACGAGCTACAGGCAGATAGACGTTCCAAAGGAAAACAGAAAATCAAGAGCTGGGACAGGATGATTGCAAAGATGAAAGAGAAATTCATCCCCAGAGATTATCAGATCACACTGTTCAGGAGAATGCAGAACCTGAGACAGAAGATGATGACGGTGAAGGAGTACACCGAAGAATTTTACAGGCTCAATATCCGAGCAGGTCATCGGGAGAGCGATGATGAGAAGGTAGCGATATATCTGAATGGTCTGAGATATGACATTCAGGATGAGTTAAGCATGGTAACCATCCGAACAGTTGAGGATGCTTACCAGATGGCTCTAAAAGTTTAAGAGAAGCTGATATGTAAGAAAGTTTAGCGAGGGTGAGGTAGGAGTCAGCCCAGAGGCAAGACAGTTGCCCAAGAAATAACTCAGAAGCTCAAGGAGGAATGGAAGAAACCTCAGGGTAAGATTAAAAGAGGTGGAACCTCACAGCAGAGGCAACCACAACCTGAACACAGAAGACAACAGACTGATCAGCGAGGTGATTATGCTGATGCGAACACTCTTCCACGTACTAGAGGTAGAGGAAGAGGAGGAGTGATCACATGTTTTACATGTGGGAAGAATGGGCACAAGTCATTTGAGTGTCCATAGAAAAAGCAAGCCGGAGGAGAAGCTCACATCGCTGAGGCGCAGTGGTGTGATGTTGAGGATGAAGACACCGGAAGTGGGAAGTCACTGATGGTTCATAAAGTTCTTTTAACACCTGAGAAAGAGGTGGAGGACACAACTTAGAGAACCAGACTGTTCAGGACCACATGCAAGACCAAGGGCTGGAAATGCAAGGTCATAGTGGACAGCGGAAGCACCGACAATATTGTTTCAACCGAGATGGTGGAGAAATTGGAGCTGGAGACGATTGATCACCCAAGTCCATACAAAGTGTCATGGCTACATAAGGTACATCAGGTGAGTGTCACTAAACAATGTTTAGTTGATTTCAAAATTGGTGAATATAGGGATAAAGTCCTGTGTGATGTCATTCCCATGGATGTATGTCATGTATTATTGGGTAGACCATGGCAGTATGACAAAAATGTGGTTCATGATGGGAGGATGAACACATACACTTTGGAGAAGGATGGGAGGTCACATACGTTACTTCCAATAAAGGATAAAGAAGTGAAACCGGAAGTAAGCAGCACAATACTTCTCATGAGTGGGAAGGAGCTTCTCACAGAAATGGAGAAGAAGGAAGATCCACAATTCTTTGTGGTCAGGAAACCGAGGATTGTCTTGACTAGTACAAGAATGGATGACTTGCCAGAAGAGATTCAGGAACTGCTGGGAGAGTTCGCTGATATCATCGTGGATGAATTACCTCGTTCGTTGCCACTGATGAGGAGTGTGAGTCACCACATAGACCTCATACCTAGAGCAAGTTTACCGAATAAGGCTACGTACAGATTGACGCCACAGGCAAATGAGGAGGTCAAAAGGCAGGTTCATGATCTGCTAGATAAAGGACTGGTCAGGGAGAGCCTTAGTCTGTGTGTTGTTTCGACAGTACTAAGTCCAAATAAAGACGGAGGCTGGAGGATGTGTACAAACTCCAGAGCGATAAATAAAATCACCATCAGGTACAGATTTCCACTGCCGAGGATGGATGATCTGTAGGATTGCCTGAGTGGGGCAAATTATTTTTCGAAGATTGATCTCAAGAGCGGATATCACCAGATTCAGATGAGAGAGGGTGATGAATGGAAGACAACATTCAAGACAAACGAAGGTTTGTACGAATGGCTGGTCATGCCGTTTGGTTTGACTAACTCGTCGAGCACATTCATGAGGCTGATGAATGAAGTCCTAAGGGAATTCAACGGGAAATTCGTTGTCGTATATCTGGATGACATACTGATCTTAAGTAAGACGAAGGCTGAACATTTGAGACATTTGGCCATTGTAATGAGAAGACTACAGCAGGAGAAGCTGTTGATCAATATGAAGAAGTGTTCCTTCATGAAAACAAAGCTCATTTATTTGGGTTTTGTTATTTCGGCTAATGAGTTGAAAATGGATCTAGAGAAAGTGGAAGTGATAAAGAATTGGCCATCACCCAAGAATGTTTTCGAGGTGAGGAGTTTCCATGGACTGGCTAGTTTCTACAGAAAATTCATTATAAATTTTAGTGGAATTAGCGCAGCAATGATGGACACAGTGAAGAAGCGACATAAAGTTTTTCATTGGACAACTGAGGCTGAGAAGAGCTTCAATCTGTTGAAGCGGAAGATCACGGAGCAACCAATTCTAGTGTTGTCGGACTTCAAGAAGACATTTCAGGTGAAATGTGATGCCAGTGGGTATGCCGCAGGAGGGGTCTTGAGTCAGGATGACGGGCTAGTTGCATATTTCAGTGAGAAGCTGGATGACGCAAAGCTGAAATACTCCATGTATGATAAAGAGTTTTACACTATCATACAGGCATTGAAGAAGTGGAGGCATTACTTGATACCCAAGGAATTTGTTCTGTACAACGATAATCATGCATTGCATTTTGTGAGTCAGCAAGAGAAGTTGAATCAAAAGCATGCAAAATAGGTAGAGTATATGTAGAATTTCATGTTTGTGATAAAACACATTTCAGGAACTGCTAACAAAGTGGTTGATTCTTTGAGCAGGAAATGTTTGTTGTTGCAGGAGTTCAGAGTCAAGACATTGGGTTTTGAAAATCTGAAGGACATGTATGCAGGAGATGCAGACTTTGGGAAAGCATATGAAGCTGCTGAGAATCCAGTTCTTAGAGATCGCAGTCCTTGAATAGATTTCATGATCCAAGATGGATTGTTTTTCAGAGGCAATCAACTGTGCATTCTGAATTGCTCCACGAGGGAGAATTTGGTGAAGGAAAAGCACAACGGAGGCTTAGCAGGTCATTTTGGACATGACAAAACATTTGCGAAGTTGAGCGAATCGTATTTTTGGCCGGGCATGCGAACCGATGTCAAAAGGTTTGCTGATAGATGTCAAATTTGTCAACATTCAAAAGGGAGAAAGTAGAACGTGGGATTTTATCAGCCATTGCCCATACCAGAGAGGCCATGGGAGGCAATCAACATGGATTTTGTATTAGGTTTGCCAAGAACACAAAGAGGAGTTGATTCCATATTTGTGGTGGTGGACAGATTTTCGAAGATGGCACATTTTATCCCATGTCAGAAGACCAGCGATGTGACACACATCGCAAATTTGTTTTTCAAATAAATTGTCAGACTGCATGGATTGTCGAGAAGCATAGTCTCGGATCGGGATACGAAGTTCATATGTCATTTTTTGAGGACAGTATGGAAAAATCTAGGGACTAACTTGGCTTTTAGTTCATCTTACCATCCGCAGACAGACAAATAGATCGAGGTGGTCAACAGAAGTCTGGGAGACTTACTGAGGATTTTGGTGACAGAACACCACATCAGCTGGGACAACGTATTGCCGCAAGCAGAATTCGCGTACAACGATTCGGTGAATCAGAGTACAGGCAAAAACCCATTTCATATTTTATATGGGACACAACCGAGGGGAGTTTCTGAACTCAGGGAGTCAGAACAGGCTGTGACTAGCAGTGCTAGCGCTGAATAATTCACTGAAGTGATGCAAGAACTTCACGCGAAGGTGAAGCAACGACTGCAGAAGTTAAACTAGGAGTATAAGCGCAGGGCCAATCAGCGGAAGAGACAAATTCAGTTTGAAGTTGGTGACATGGTTCTGGAACACTTGAGGAAGGAAAGGTTCCCAAGGGGATCATATAACAAGCTCAAGATGAAGAAAATCGGGCCATGCAGAGTCCTGAAGAAGTTCGGAGAAAACGCTTACGAGCTTGAGTTGTCGGATGGCATCGGGATATCTCCAATTTTTAATATTTCGGACTTATACCCATACAGGGCTGGAGGAGTAGAGACTGGAATTGAGGAACTAGTGATCCATTGGCAGAAGCAATTACCAGTTGCACAGAAATCGCAAATGGAGTGCATACTGGACAAGCGAATGGGAAAGAAGACCAGGCGGAAGCAATATTTTGAATACCTGGTAAAATGTAAGAATCACCCAGTAGAAGACGCTAGCTGGGAGACAGAAGCAGTAATTCAGAAACATGGACAGACCATGTAGGAGCTCATGGACAAGAGCCCATGAAGATTTTCAAGCCAAGGAGTATGATGCAGGAGCATCTCTCACTCATCAAGAGAGCCAACACGTGGAGCAGAAAAGACAGCTGGACAGTGCCCATACAAATTTTGAAATGCTTTGGAAGTAGCTGTGTCATTCTTTAATGAAGGCATTCATAAAGAAGCACACTTGTATTGTAAAGGGGACCTTGAGCCTTTAAGCTCTCGTCCTTAGTAGATAGAAAGACATTTAATAGATTTAATGTTGTTAGATAGGAATTAATTGTAGATTTGATAGTTTTAGAGTTCGAGAGGGAAACGGAATATAGACACCCTCCTTTGTATCATTGATATTATTCATCCAGGAACAAGAAGAGTAGAAGCAGAGAAGTGTATGAAGAACACCCATGTACAGGCATTGAATTAATAGAAGAAATCTTTAATTCAATCTCATGGTTATGTGTTGTTTCTCTGTGTATTGATGTTATGCTCATGGTTATTTGCTTCCTGTCATGCATTTGCTTTTATATGCTATGTATGTGATTTCATGGTTAAATTTAAGTCTGTGAGAACAAGGAGTTAGTTTCAATTGTTTCTCTATTCTAAGCCAAGAGATTCCTGCAAGGAGTGCAGTTGAATTTTCAAAAAGGAGTGCGTGACTGCAGGGTTCAGATAGAGGCGACTTTTGTTCTAAGTTCTTAGAAGTGCAGATTTGGCACCAAATCCATGCAAGGCATGTGCAAGCTAGACAAAGACTCAGAGTTTTGATTCTGGGTTAAGGGAGTGGAAGATTTCTGCTTCAGGAGTGCGCAGAATCGAAGAGTTCCAATACTTAGTTGTATTCGGAGCCTTGCCGCAAGGAGTGTGTGCAACACGTCTGCATAAATATTTTTGAAGCAAGAACAAGCTCAGGAGGGATAGGCCTATAGTTCACGGAAGGAGAATTGCAGGGTCGCTGTGAAAAAGCTCGAGAGAAGCTCCACAGGTTGGTGCGTGGTTGAATAAGTTTCACAGAGAGAGAGAACATTCATTTCCCTTCGCAGAAAACATCCCGGAAGGATAGACGGTTGAAAACCCCTGGAGAGATTTTGTGAGGACCCGAGGGTCATTGGATAGTGCAAAGGTACACAGAGGTTACCATGCAGGCACTAGGAGTTCGAAGCCAAGGAGGGATTGGAGCCATTGATCTGGAGTCACGGGGACCGTCAGATCATATGCGACATCGCATATTGGCATATCGCGAGTTGGAGTACCAAGTTATTGGAGCCAGAGTAGCGATATCGCGAAGGGTGATACCCCGAAAAGATCTGAGTCATTGATCGTGGGATCACATGTGAGAGAATCTCAACATCTCGCGGATCGGAGAATCAGGGTTCTTGATGACAAGGAACGCTTGCATCTCGGATTCGCGATCCGCGAAATCCCGAGGTGACATGGTAGTGTGGGACCACGAGGTTTAGTAGGGTACAGGTGGCACCATATTGGGGTTTGGGACTTGGGAGGTCTTGTGAAACGGTGCCACGGAAATCGCAAATTCCCGATCTGCGGTTTCCCGATCACTATAGGTGTGTGGGGTCTAAGCGTCAACACGAGGACAGGTGTCATCGAAGAATCAACACATCGGGACTTGGAGGTTGAAGTTCCAACTTGCTGACATCGCGAGTAGCGATTTCCCGAGGGAGAGAAATCCGATAGAAAGAGAAGAAAGTCCACGATTGACCCATATCGGAATTCGGGGATTCACAAGGCATAAGGCATGTGGCTACGGAAATCGCGAAATCGCGAATTCCGATTTCCCGATTTGGAAGGGAAATCAATGGAGAGTTGTTGTGGGTGAAGAATTCCCGACGAGGGAGTTGAAGTACATTTTAGTTCTTCGGGCCAGAGTTAGAGAAGGTCCTGGTGATCGCGACTATCCTCCGAGGAGTGGGAGAGGTTGCGTCATTATTCCTTCTAAATAGACAGTGTTAGAAAAACAATAACCAGGGGGAAAGAGGTGGGAAACATTATAGGTATCAAGGTAGTTAAATATCTATTCATGTATCATATCATAATTGTAGATCCTTAAAGAGTAATCCTAAAGGGCCCATTAGGAACGAAATATCTGGTAATATATAATGGGACATGAGTTCAAGACTGTTGGAGAAATTTCTATTTTCGGCACACTAGTTCAGTGGGAGTTAACCGACTAGTTCTATTTTAGACTTTCTAATTTTAGAATATCAGTATTATGCATGCATTCCTACTTATAGGATGTCATTGCCTATATGAGTGAATATCACTCACTCATTGAACAAATCATAATATACATTGATTCACATTCTTCATATTGTATCTCTCTTCCTTTTCTTGATAAGATTTGCTTGTGTATGCTTGTTGACGGGAAAATATGGCATGTCGTCAACTGAAAGAATAGATCCAGTCCGGGGTTGCCTAAATAACTCAAGCCGTTTGGTGTAACATATTCTGATGGGTTTAATGGCTCTGTTAGCCAACTAAAGTCCTAAAAATAATAAAAGAAATGAAACCAACATAAAATCTATGATTCTAACAAATAATATATTACTGACTAATGTTTATTAAAAAGAAATGTGAATATAAACAATCTATATACAGGTTACAAGGTTTGCATGAAATCTTGCAAAAATGATTGTTTGATAATGTTTCTTAATCAAATATGAACAACACTTTTTTTTTTTTTAAAGATATTAAACAAATAAATACTAAATGAATACGATTGAAACATTGACACAAAAAACAATGAAAGTTGTAATCATTGTTTCATTCATAAACAACTCTAAATAAAAGAAAAGAATGCATCTACTAACCTCTAACTGACCAGTCAACTGAGCTTATCTTCTTGTGTTGTATGAGATCCTGTTTGTACTGTTGTTAAGGGAAACCTATAACAGAATAAGACTAGCACTTCTAGAATACATTCAAAGAAGTATTTGATATTGGAGTAAATTAATAACAACAAGAAGACAACTAATTAAAAATCATGTGATCTTAAGATAATCAATATTTAAGAACAAAAGAAAACTCAATTTTGAGTATTGATATTATTCATCATTTAACATTAAGAATAAATTCAAAAACAATCAAATGATAGATCAATCACACATAAAAAATGGAATAAGAAATTATGGACAACATATAACATTTAACAGTATGAAAACACCATATGATGACAAGCTAAAGCTAAAACAACCATAATAACATTTTCATAGTACAACAATAATGAAAGAATGAAATGGAATAAGCATCACAGAGGTCTAAAGCCAAATATGAATTTCTTTCCCATATTCTTTCTCAAAATCACATGCCCATATTGTAGTCCTGGAAGAATTTTTAAGATAATAGGCTCTTAAAGTTTCAAAAAATTAATACATAAATGATAACAATTAACCATGTATTGATAAAATAGATTAAAGTTAATTTAAATCAATGCATAATCAATTATTCAAAGAATATGAAGATATTATAATGAAAATAAAACCAGTTTACTCATAGAACAAAGGCCATTAAGCAACCTAGAATTCCATATTCTTCTTTGAAAATAGTCGTCCATTCTCCCAAAGATTCCAACCATCCATTATTCCATTTGAAAAGAAGAAAAGTTTACAAAATAAATAATATAAAAAAGAGAAAGGATTAAAATCCTCCTCTCAATTTCTTGTATCTCCTTGGCTCTGAAATTTCTCATATATTTATACAATGAATGAACAGTCTGGGCATCACTATCAATTTCTGCCACCTAAAATTTTCCTCGTAAGTAGACACAAATATCTCTCCAATATTGCATTTTTTTAGGCAAATCTCTACCAGGAAGGTAAACGGGTCTATTTGGGAAATGGGTTTTCAACCATTTCTTCAAATTCCTTATGGGTTGGCTGCAATCAGTACTGCAAAATCGCCTATCGGATCTTGACGCCTTTCCAAATTTTATCTGTTGTTTCTCATAAAATTATTTGTAACAATCCAATATTATTTTTGGATCAATCATCTTGAACGTATTTTGATAATAAAATCAAGCCACGATCAGATCCATACCAAATAACTGATAATAGAAACCTATGAAATAAAAAGAAACCTAAATTAATAAGCTAAAAATTGTAAATAAAACTAAATCTAGAACAATAAAATAAAAAATGAATTTAAACTAACTATAAGTTCTAACCAAACATTATTTATAATTTCCTTTCCAATATGATCTTAAAATTCTAGAAGCTTCAAGTTAATGGAGAAGAGAAAAATATTAATTTTGGTTTTTTACAAAATCAAACAAATCATAGATAATTCTTGATTATTATTATTATTATTATTATTATTATTATTATTATTATTTTGAAATGAGATGCAAAATGAAAAAATAATTTAATTAATTAATATCACCAAATGATTTTATGAAAATGAGAAACCAACCAAGATATTATTTGATGAAATATTGAACACATTATTCAAAATAGTCAAACTTGCTAATGAGCAAAAGGAAGAACACATAATCATAATTTAAACAAAAATAAACAATTGATAGAAATTAATGTTTTTGTTTAAATTGAGATTTCTATGCCCGTTTCCAAATTTTTGACATATACTCTTGTAATGAATGTCTCATACTATAGTGAATGTCTTAAGTTTGTCTCAAAGCAAGCCAATGTATGAAACTATTTGAAAATGTTGATTATGTAGCTCATCATAATTATCAAGATTCTAATGGGGGCCCTTTAAATTTTGTAAACATTTAGGGGGCGTTGTTGGGGCCCAACAAATGACGACTTATTGGGTGAAGCAATTATGTCTGATCTGGTAAGATTTCATCTCAGGAAGAAAAGAATAAGACTTAAAAAATGATTTAAGCTCGAAATAAATTCACTCTGAGACCATATCGCATTAGGATAAGCTCAATGTTATAACCAGACAATAGAATTTTCTTTGTAGGGGATTATAACCTGAAATAATGTCTTAATAAAAGAGTCACGAGGTTTATAATTAAACTTCAATACTGTTGACAAAGCCACTGCTGCCAGTAGGCGTCCATAGCGTCGGCATGGATGTCATTTAACCCACTCAAATGCTTTAATCTCATCCAATAGTTGTATCCACATGATGTGTACTTCCATAAATGTTAATTTAAAAACATATACTTGCTACCTCTCGAGCTGACATTTCTTTCCTGCTAGCAGGCCTCTTCAATACCCTGACAAAGTTATCTTGGTATCATGTGTGCATTTACTCGCTGCCAGCGAGCCTGTTCAGTACCTTGATGGGTTTACACACACTTCCCACAGTTAAGTGCCTTCAACCCTATTATGCCACTTTTAAATAATAATACAATTACAGATTTCTTGATGACAAAGAGAACAAGGTGATACTGGAGGTTAATTGCAATATAGGTGAATAATTTATTTATTTTCTTTCAAAACTGGAAGTTTTATCATGGTTTAGAGATTTTATATTTCCTTTAGGAAATCATCTAGAGAATGGGGAAGCACTTAAAAGTGATTCCTTAAGAATATGGATGGCTTAAAAAGTTTAAAGACCATCGTAATTCTCAAATATTTAAACCACGTCTCTGGTGTAATACTCTGGCAAAGACATTTTGAGGACAAAATGAAAGTGACAATTGACATAAAAATCAATTGTTTGAGCTATATCTTAATATGATGACCTTTTTAAACTTATTTCAATTTTCTTTAAAAACACAAGTCTTAAAATAAATGCTTCCTTCGACAATATCTCTTTGATCAGAAATATATTGATTCAAAAAGACAGATAAGAAGGAAACTCATTCAAAGCAATCAAAGAAAACAAAAAACACACAATGAACCAAATCAAATTTTATTAATGGGATTCAAAATCAGAAGTACACAAAATCAAAACAACAAAAACAAACTTTTCAAGAAACTGTAACATCCCGCTCTGGCGCACTGAGAAAACTTATTCTTTGAGGACACTTGCTCGCAAGTGATCTAGACTTTTATGATGTTAAAACATTTATCCTTGATTATGATGCGTTATGATAGATGGCATGATGTTTTACTACTTTGACGTAGACAGGTCCTATTGACTCAGTTTTATTGAGTGTGTAGGGTTTTGGACCTTGAGGATGCAGAGGCATCAGTGGAACCCCTTGGACTCCGGATTGAGTCAGGGAGTGTGCTATTTGGGTTGATTTATTTATCGTGATGTTTCATTTATTTGATGATATGATGTTGACATGTTTTGACACGATTTTTGATGATGCAGGCTGATGATAGCTTGCCGACCAGACTCACATATGGAGTAAAGGGGTCACACACAATTTCCAGAGAGGTTGAGGGAGAGGTGTGGACAACAGCCTTGCCACAGCCTACTAGCACTCCCATCATGTCTCGAACTGTAGGTTAACGATTACCTAGTTCGAGAGGATCCATGATGCCATGAGGTCAGACTGCGACAATCACTCATGATGATTCTAAGGGGTGCGCAATAAGGCGGGGGCCTTATTCCTTAGAGCCCTTAGTCTCCCACAAGTTCACCTTGCGGAGTGTTGACTCTAGGGGTTATAGATGTCTACCAATTAGTCAAGTTGGCAAGTGGCACCCTTGGAGCACGTGGTGCATCCGGAAGGGCATGTCGCACAAAAGAAACACAAGAAGTGAGTGGCACCCTTGGAGCACATGGTGCATCCTGAAGGGCACGTCGCACAAAAGAAACAAACGAGGCGAGTGGCACCCTTGGAGCATGTAGTGCGTCCTGAAGGACGCGTCGCACTGATGAGGATGAAGAAACAAACCTAGATGGCCCTAAGACTTTAACGCCTTAATAAATCCTTAAACAACTTCCCTAACCAAGTTTCGCCCAGTTCATAATCTAAGTCATAAGTCTAAAATTTCTCTAGGGTAAAAATTTAGTCTAACCTTAAGAAGAGACCCTAAGAATAAAAATAATTTAAACAAAAACCCACTTCAGTAATAGTTTAGTCTTCATAAAATTCTTGGGGTAAATGAAGAGAGTAAGAAATTAATTAAACTAAGGGATTTAAAAATTTGCAAAGAAGAAAATATTTCTTAACTATTGAAAGTACAAAATATATTAAATAAATAATAAAAAGGAAGGATTTAATAACGCAACTGTCGTTTTGGGTTTAATAAAAAGGGGAAAGAAGGGAATAATAAGAATTAGGAAACTAAGTAATGGAGGAAACTTAATAAAGGAAAGATGGGAACTTATGGTAAAAAGCACGGTCAACATAGTAAGGAATCTGCAATTAAGAACCTGCTAATCTGAGCTAATTTAGTAACATCTTTTGTTTTGGAAAGTATTTAAAACTAAGGGGATCTAGGAACACCTAGGAGTAAATTTAGGAGAGACTCTAGGTGGGTGAGGGATTTGAGACAATTAATAATTTTAAAGAAATATTTATTGGAGAAAAGAGGGGGATGGACGACACTTGTGCGATGGAGAATATTTAGAATATTTTATTGAAAATTAATTTAAAAATGTAAATTAGTAAATTTGGTGGGTCTCAAAACTCTACAAAAGAAAAGGGAGATGAGGAAGAAGAGGATTGGTTTTTAGTGTAACGTTATGCTGTCGGATTGTGACTTGACTGATTGCTTGTGAGGAGTTGGGATTTTCTCAGCTCGAATAGGAGTGGTATCTCGTCCTTGCGAGGCGAGCTAGGAAGTTAGACTTACCATATGGATTTTGTGTGGCCCCTTTGTGGCTCGGGGGGCTAAGGGGGAAGTAGAGTACCCCTAGCGATTGGCTGGGAGGTACTGGTGTAGTCTCGATGGTCGGCGAGTGGGAGCGGCACGGAGTGCGCGGACGTCATCGAGGTAAGTGATAAGAAAAAAGGTACGCTCGTTATATTGGTAGAGTAGGATGCTCGGATTGGTATTTCGCCTTTAATTTATTGCCGTATAATTTTCAGTCAATGATAATCAATAATACAGTTTTAATGCCGGGTAGAATTTACATGGCCGCATTGTTGATTTTTTTTTGTTACTGCGTTGAATTTCACCCTGGTATTTACATAGAAAATGCATGGTAATGGCGTTTCTAAAATTTATAAATAGCATGTTATGACATATCCTGGAAGCTGCATTTTGGTTTAAATGACATCGCAAATCTTATACTCGTAGGTCATTGTCGTTCTTGGCATTTTTATGCGCATTTATTTGTTGTGATTTGTTACCCCTTTTTACGTTTTGTTGTTTATTTTTACATTTATCCTTGGGTTGTGTACTCCGTCGGGCCGGGCATCTCTCCCCCTTTTTTTTTACTTGGAAGGGTGTAAGTTTTATTTTAGTTGGGTATTGCCATTTGAGCTTGGGACTGTGTAATGTCTTTTTCTTTTTACCTTCTAGAATTACTTCCTTGAATGCTTACAACCCAACCTTAGCACATGGATGAAGTTTCTCTTCTGCGCACAGGTGGGCACCTTTTGGGTTTCGATTTGTAATGGGCGTTTGATTTTTTTCTTTCCTTCTCATATGATTATCTAGAGGAATTTCGACCTGTCATTTGGAGGTAGCCATTCGTTCCTGGCAATCTCTTTTGCAAGTTTAAAACTGAAATTTTCGTTTATGAATTTTTTTTTGTGGTTGTGACTACATTTCTTGGGCGAATCACTTGGGTGAGGCTGTATGGCCACCTTCTTCTGCCAGAAGTGCTCGAATCTTAACCTTCGCCTGGTTTTTGCAGTTAAAACTCACATCTCTTCACCTCTGAATTTGATTTGATAATATTTTTGAATTTCTTTACCGGGTGGGGGTTTATGTCTCTGCATTTTTGTTGTAAAATTTCTCTGCGTTTCAGTGGGTTATCACTACGTTTTTACTGTTATGAAGTGTTGCGTTTGATGTAACCTTTGCAACCATATTCACCCCTCTGCCACTGTCGATTGTGCCCTCCCTCTGCGACCGCATTACCCTCTGCAGTTGTGGAACCACCCTGACCGCATGGGCACCTCACCATCTGGGATCCCGAACCTTAGTGGGTATGACAGTCGGTGCAGTGAACTCTTTAATGTTAGTTGGGACCCCGTAAATATTTAAAGACTGTCAGCACCTTGCTGTAATTGGAACCTTAAGCTTACAAACCCCATATTACACCCTACGTCCCACTCACCTGATAGAAGTTGCGCACCTGGGCGTCTTCCCTATTGCCGAATTTTCTGGAATTTGTTTTATAATTAAAATTTATAGATCATAATTTAAAATTAAAATTAAAGTGGATCATGATTAATTTATATTAAATGGAGTAATGAGGAATGAATCACCCCAATAGAATTGTCAAGGCAACCATTTGGTTACAGTGGGTATAATTTCAGAGTAATCCTTGCCCTTAGATTTCCAAATGTTAGGTTATTACAAGGGATACCTTATTCTTCCTAAAAGATCGAATGCTCCCTTAGAAGATTTAGAAGGAAACTAGTCTCTTTTTATATTTATAAAAAGGAATTCTTGGTAAAGAGCAATCTTGATTACTCTTATAGGGGAAAGGGAATTCCTCTGTTTAGCTAGCCTCTTTTTGAAATTTAGAAACATAAGTTAGATGATTGACTTATTTAATTTAGTAGTGGAATGCAATGATCTCCTAAGATAACAAAGATCGAATTTTAAATGTTATTCTATTGCATTTTTATGGCCATCTGATTTAATGTTATTGTTATCTTATGGTACTAATATGGAAATTTCATACTAAGGGATAACATAAATAGGATAGGAATGTGTGAATGCATTGTCACTATATTACATGGTCTTGCAATATGTAAGGGTAGAATGTTATGGAAAATATAAAATGTAATATTAAATGAAGCAATAATATTGTTTTATGGAGAGTTTGTTGTAATGCGACCTTGTTTTTATTTAAATGGCAAATATAAAATGCAGTATTAATATCGTTTTAGGGAAAGTTTTGCGACAATATGACTTGTTATTTTAAATGGCAATTATAAAATGCTATATTAAAATGCAATGTTAATATTGTTTTATGGAAAGTTTGTTGTAATGTGACTTGTTGTTATCTTAAATGGCAAGAATTATGGCAAATATAAAAGGAAATAATAGTATTGTTTTATGGTAAGTTGTCGTAAATTTTTTATGGATAACATACCAGTAGTGAGGCGATAGATGTTGTATTACAAGGATAGGATGGTATAAATGTGCGGTTGTGTGGTACTGTCATTGAAATCTTAGGGTTGATAGCATACAAGGAATATTGTGATTGGTGATTGATGTTTCCATTGCAAGGTTTTTATAACGTAAGATGTGAGGTTGTTAAGATAATGTTATTGAAATATTATGGTATAAGTAACACATAGGATGTATCGAGATTGTTAACAAATTTCAGGGTTAGTACTATAATTGGAATTGTCCAAACTCACAGTCGTGTGATATCAGACTCTTTGATTTGATAAAGCTAGTCACTCTGTATATAAGTCTGTGTGTGTGATTATTTTCTGTGTAAAGAATCCAGTGTCGTATCAAGAGTCTCGGGCTTTTTAAAGGCATGGTTTCCACTCTTGCGACACACCTGACAGAGATTACTAGTTTCTGCCTGAGCAGTCGGCCAGGAGCCTATCTGAAATTCTCTCTCTCCGAAGCAGAGAACTAAGATTAGACGCCCTACTTTCCTGTGCAGAAATAGTAAAATCTACTACTATGGATTCTTCCATCTGTGTTCGTACTGTACATAACACAGTATGTCGTTTAATGCTTGCAGTTACTTGTTGTGCGCCTTATGTATTCTTGTTGTGATCATCATGGTTGCATCTTGTTAGTCGTCGGGTGGCGACGTAGAGTCAAGTGTGTCTGTTTCCTTTTTACACGCGCGCACACACCAAAAAAAATAAAAAAATAAAAAAAATGTGCACCTGTTATCAGAGTTGTCATCGTAATGAGGAGGTCATTACATATGGTATCAGAGCGGGTTCGACCCGCAACTTGGGATTCGCTACGGCGTTCGTTGACATGATTAGATTTGATTATAGGGTAAAATCATGAATCTGGGTAACACTTTTGTGACAATCGGGTCTCCAAAATTTCTAGCGGCAATTTTTCGGCCGAACAAATGTTGTTTTCGGCCGAAATATTTTTCGGCCGAAAATTTTCACGTCAAATTTAATGGTGCCCTCGAAATTCGTGTACAACGTTTTTTGGATGAATTATTTTCCCGTGGTAAGCATAGTTTGTCCAAAAGACTTTTCAGCTGAAATGTTTATTTTTAACGGATTCCGTTAAAAACTAGGTTTCGGCCGAAATAATATTTCAGTCGAAAACTTGAAAATGGGACTGTTTGCAGGAAACTGCAAATTCTCTCCATCTTACTTCATCTTTGGAGGTAGCAGACTCCTACAAATACTCAGAATTTAGTTTGAGAAATGATACCAACATTTTCAAAATTGAATCTACTTTCATTCGGTATAATTTGTTTTCATTTTCATTGTTTTTATATAATTTTATTTAATTTTATAAAAAAATCACTAAATAATATTTTTAGGTGAGATTATGATTCGGTGAAATGAAAAATCCATATCTCTAAAAATACACAACCGAAAATTATGGAAAATTTATATTCATAATTGTTAAATTGTTCTCTTCAAAAGGGTATTTTTAGATTTTACTTTTAAGTAAAAATTAAGATAGATACAAGGTGTAGAAAAACACGTGTTTAAAATCTACAACGTTTTCATCTTGGTCAACTTAAAAAATTCTAGAAATTATAATATTCATCCGTTAGATTCAAAATTATAGTCATAATAAAATAGAGTCTCTGTAGATTGTTGCAGTATATTTCATTTCTTAAAAACATAAGTTTAATAATAGATACATTCTTGTGGAAAAAAATAACTTATTATCATTCCTTTCATGTTTAAGGAACATACTGTTAAACAATTGTCAAATTGACATATCAAATCTTGATAAAAAAAAATTGAAAAATAGTCATTAGAAACATAACAAAATTATTCACAAGTTTTGTTTTTACTGTAAAGTGAAATTCTAAATAAAAAAAATACTTTTGTATGCCGGAAGTTGAAGAACTTGTGAAAATACAGTTGTTTTTGTCATAAACAAGAAAAAGTGTAACCCACCTTCATGATTTCACCCTATACTATTGTTGATAGAGTTGATTGTGTGCGTGCAGGTAATCATGGTTAGAGGACTCCACGGAGGAAAACGAAGGGGTGCTAGGAGAGGAGGCGTGACACCTTTAGTAGCATCCACGCCTGAGGGGTCTAAACCCCAGGGAGGAGAGCAGGTTCTCGAACAGGAGCAGATAGAAGTTGGCGATGTTGTTGGGATGATGAGATCTTTTCAACGCATGTCTGAGGCACTGATCAGCCGATTGGACAGAGACGAGGCCAGGGCACCGACACCCATCTTAAAATAAATGCTTCCTTCGACAATATCTCTTTGATCAGAAATATATTGATTCAAAAAGACAGATAAGAAGGAAACTCATTCAAATCAATCAAAGAAAACAAAAAACACACAATGAACCAAATCAAATTTTATTAATGGGATTCAAAATTAGAAGTACACAAAATCAAAACAACAAAAACAAACTTTTCAAGAAACGATTTTGGCCAAAGATAAACTTGAGCTTTTGGATCCACTAGCATCTCACTGTAAAATAAAGGAAGAACTAAATCATATAAAATATTATCTGAGAGCAAGTTATTTTCTTAATATAGTGATGCATGAGATGCTACTTTGACCAAGCATTATTATTCAAAATAAAAGAGACTAAAAGAAAATAGAAAAATACTTATTAAGATGAGTGCAGTCCTACTCGTGGCACCTTGGGTTAGGGTTGAATATATAGTTCAAATTTACTTATCTCTTTACTTTCCATTTAAAATTTTCATGATGATACTGCGTTTTTGAAAAGAAATATTCAATGAAAAATAGAGAGAAAAATATTTAAAGTGGACTTCCCTGACAACATTCATATTATGGTTCTCTTGGTGTACCCACTTGTGTTCATAATTGCATTATTACAAAAATAAATATTGAGAAATAAAACTAACGGAAACCTACTCCTAAATCTACTCTAAACTACTAAATAGATCAAAACGCTAAGTAAAATTGTATTTCCAATGCAGCCACAAGAACATCTTCAATTATGCAAGGCATAGAAAGTTAGAAATTAGAATAAAAGAATGTAGTATTTGTAGATACAAAAGAAATATGTCATGCTTACCTCCTATATATTCTTTTAAAAACAAAACAAGCACGACCTTACCATTATTTTTAAACTTCTTGATGTATGAATCCTCCAACCATTCTGCAATATGGTCTTGATATGGGTCATAATGGCATGGAAGAGTGTAAGTAAGTTTAGAAAACTTGTCAATATTATGACGACCTGAAATAACCATCAACCAAGGCCAAAGTGCCCCATCCTCTTGACAATTCTCCAAGTGTTCATCAATTTCTTCACATAAAGGATCTAATAGAATCATGTCATGCTTACTTTCTAGATATTTAGGTAAAAACAAAGCAAGAACAACTTTATCTTTATTATGAAGATTTTTTAGATATGAATCTTCAAGCCATTCTAAGATCTTGTCATAAAAATTAGGATGCAAACTATGATTTTGATGAAATGGATATATCAATGGGGAACACAACATAAGAGGATTCATGAAATCAATTAGATTATTGGTTTAAATGCTTCCTTTGATGAGATTGATCATTTCAAAATGTAAAGCATAAACATTAAAATTCAAACTAATCAAAGAACAAATATGCAATGTAGAATATTCAATCTCCATAAGAATGAGTGAATTGTCTTTTTCAAAAATAAATCTCGTAAAATCATCTTGCAACATGTCATTTTCCCATGCGATTGATGAAAGTGAAAGAGCGTCAAATCCGATTTCATAAATGTTATGCTTGAAATTAATTTCACCAAATATTGACATATCGAAAAGATTAGATTGTGATGGAAAAAAGTATGATACCGTGGGTAAAATACCATGCACACCAAAATCTAAGAAGAGATAGAAATATAAAGAGTAAAATGAATTAGAAATGAGCACATGAAAATATTCTCTTGATCTATGATAATTAACAATGGTATTCTCAAGACATTCATATTCACTTGCCTTAATACTTTCACTCTCTTTTGGTGATAAATCCTTTAACATAATACGATCATCTAAATTTGCCTCATGTATGATAGATAATTCAAAACTTTCACGACAAACATATGATCTTTCTTGTGGATAAGGTATGATTTTTAGATGAGGGTTTAAGGTTTCTTCTTCCAATTGCAGATCTACATCTCTAATCAGTTTCATTGGAATGTTAGAATGCTTAAGATCATTTTTGTTACCTAAGTGTTCTTCAATAACTAAATTTTAGTACTGATTAGAGCATGGGTTAGAAGAATATGGACATTCATCTTGAACCAACATCAAATCTTCTTCCACGATGTTCGAGGACTGATTATACAATGATTTAGAGGAAAAACCAATTTGATTTCCAGTGAGAACATTTTTAATAGATTCTACCTCCCTTGCTTGTTCAAAATTTTCGGATAGATTCCTTTCATCCTCCAAACAAAATTATTCTCGCAATTGAGTGGTAGGATTTGAAACCGATTCATCATTCACTATTGAATGTGACTGGATGAAAGGGATGTAATCATCATAGAGGATATTTAGTACAAATGACAGGTCATCAAGATTAAATTTACAGAATACATGATGGATTCTTGTTGAAAAGTCTTTTGAAGATGAATTGACATTGATTAGTAAAGTCT
Organism: Picea engelmannii; assembly: GCA_009831015.1. Classification (NCBI taxonomy): domain Eukaryota; kingdom Viridiplantae; phylum Streptophyta; class Pinopsida; order Pinales; family Pinaceae; genus Picea; species Picea engelmannii. Next base: position 12,839 of record ML808508.1, on the reverse strand, counting down.
GAAATTGTTCACATAATTGATTGCAATCATAGTTTTCAATAGAATCTAAAAAATCATCTACAAACTGAAACCAATCAATAATGTGATATGATGGAAAAGACTCAAACCAATGTTTAATCTGACCCCTGAAAGTAAAAGCAAACAATCTGCACAAAACCTTTAAATTAGAAATAGCATGCTTGATTCATTTACACCAAAACTTGTTAATATGGTCTTTTGCAGATACATTCCCCCCACTATCAAAGGTGAGTTTGGACAAGAGAGAGACTATCTTGTTGGGAATATTAGGTAATGAGAAGTGGAAATCATGTTCCAACATAGTGATTTGGGGAGCCATGGGAAATTAATTATATTCGAAACAAAGACTCCTATAAGGCCAGCATGTCCGTCTGGACTGCCTTCCAGTGCATTTAAAGATGACACAAAAGAATGATTTATAAATCTAGAATTATGAAAGGATAATGGTTAAAACATTTAATCATTAAATTTACCTCGTCCCTCCTTCTAGCGCCCTTTGTTGACAGGCAAATTTGACATGCCGTCAACTGGAAGAATAGATCTTGTCTGGGGTTGTCTAAATAACCCAATTCATTTGGTGTAACCTATTCTGATAAGTTTAATGGCCTTGTTAGCTAACTAAAGTCCTAAAAATAATAAAAGAAATGAAACTAACCTAAAAGATATGATTCTAACAAATGATATATTACTAACTAATGTTTATTAAAAAGAAATGTGAATATAAACAATCTATATATAGGTTACAAGGTTCGCATGAATGTAATGACCTTCTCGTTACGACAACAACTCTGATAACAGGTGCAAATTTTTTTTTATTTTTATTTTTAAAGTGTGTGCGCGCATGTAGAAAGGAAGCAGACACACTTGACTCTACGTCGCCACCCGACAACTAACAATACGCAACCACGATGATCACAACAAGAAGACATAAGGTGCACCACAAGTAACTGCAAGCATTAACGACCATAGACATAAGGAAGAATCCATAATAGTAGATTTTACTATTTCTGCACAGGAAGGCAGGGCGTTTAATCTTAGTCCTCTGCTCCAGAGAGAGAGAAGGTTAGATAGGCTCCTGGCCGACTGCTCAGGCAGAAACTAGTAACCCGACAATGAACAAGACGCAAGCAGGGAAAACACAACAAGATGACATACGACGTACAATAGGAAATTGCATGCATTAACGATGATCACTCATAAATAAGTCAGACTGACTACCCCTCCATCCTACCCTGCAGTGGTTAGGACCTCCAAGACACATAAGAAACTCTCAATCCCAGGTTCCCATCGATTTTAACCATTTAAGGTCTCAGGGCTGGCGACTGTTCTGAGGAACATGGAGGTGTCTACATCCCGCTTGACACCATCACTACCAACTAAGAATGATAAATATACCAACATCAATGATTAACTAAGACTCGTTATGTCACCCACATTCCAACTAACCAAGTGTGAGAGTACTTCTTACTGTTAAACATCGGACATTAACTTTAATTAACCACGCAGTAATAATATAGATCTGAATCATTCCATCATCATCAATACTTAATGGCGCATTAAACCATTCATTCTATCTACATGGTGCAAGGGTTGTTAGTCCAATCATTATTGATAAATATGTAATGCAAGAAAACATTGGGATCCATCATTCATTTACACATAAATTCCTATTGTGCACAGGTCTAAGGTCTAAAATCAAAAGACTTTCAAGGCTACCTAGTCTAGCGTGTGAAATATGCATACCCGTTTTTAATCCCAAATCTTCCCCAACTAGCCAACAACCATTTAACTATTTAAACTAGAAGCAACCATTAAATAACCAAGAATCAAATAACCGACCTTTATCACAAGTGAATCAATCCATGCATTAAAAAGATTTTAAAGCATAATCATTAAAGCAATAACACTAATAAAGCATTAAAATTTTAAAAGCATTATACTATAAATTATTAAAGGTTTTAAAGAATTAAACTATATAGCATCAAAGTTTTACGCGTTAATCTTCAATTCATGAGAAGGTTTTGAGCATGAACTCATAAAGCATCAATGCCTTTACACATTAAAATACCAATTTAATTCATCAATAACAAATAAAATTCAGCATCCCTTCCAATAAGATAAGAATATCTTTACTTTTTAGGTGATACTCACCTTGCGAGTAAATAACGCCACATATTACTGTTGATAGGTTATCTTAACACAATTATTACATTCTATTATATATATATATATATTTTTCAGTAAGAATCATACATTCATTATGTCATCTATGTTGGGTATGTGTTATATTCTTTGCATGTGTGTGTGTGTGGGTGCATCAGATACGACGACTGTGTCTGACGATCCCTTCACCTAGGGCTCTGCCGTGTGCGTCGGGCGCTTTCCTAGGGGGGTCCCAGGGGGGGGCAGGTATGCAACGCCCCGAAATTTTTTTTTGGGCGGTTTTTGCTATTTTTAGCTGATTTGTAAATTAATCCCGGATTAAGGGATTAGGGTTTTGGTATCTACGGAATACCTAAAAACATTGTATATATTGTATGGCGAATGGTGAAATTCGATATAATGAAAAAGAAAGGTTTTCCCGGTTGAGGGTTTCCGGTAAAGATCTCTGTGTATTTTGTGTATGAGCCATTGATTAATTTCTGTATTGCTTAAGAATATATATGCATTGCTTTACTTCGCAGGTTTAAAACTTACAATCTAATGTTAAAAACCACATGATTTTAATGGATGATTTTAAACATAAGACTTGTGCACACTCAATCATATTTGATGTATAGATTTTCAATTTACAGAGAATATACATAACATAATACAACATTGGAAATGTCAATGTACGCACCAAGAAAAACGTAAAAAAGTATCTATTATTTGATTAATTAAATAAGGAAAACAACTATAAACAGAAATGAATAAATGGCTTAAAACCATGATAACATAAATGAATAATAAGTAATAACCTGTTCATTTTTGGTTGATTCTTTCTTGGTTTGATTGAAAAATTAATAATTAGATTTTACATAAAGGTAGATAAAACTAAATTGAGTGGGAGATAAAATGGGCGAAGGTTAAGGTTCTGACTAGCTGTTTTTAAATCAATGTACTTCGATTTTGTATGTTTTCCCCAATTTAGTTCATCTCACATTTTATGCTTCCTGGAATCCTGTACAGGGATTTTTGTTAGGGATAATAATGTGGTCCATTTTACAAGAGGGTCAGGCCAAGAACTTGGAGCCAGGACCAATTTAATTATTTCATTTGCCTCTAGTTCAATTCCAAAACAACATCTGAGTTGCCCGAGATATCTCGACAGTTGTGTCATCGAAAATGGAAATAGTGGAGTGATCCAGTCTTGTTTAGATTGCTTTCTCGATGGAGGACCTGTGTATCCATTTGAGTATGGTGTTAGTAAAATTGTGTTTCTTGCTCAAGTCCACGGAGGAACATGCATGCTTCAACACTCAGATCCCTCGGACATAGTCATCTACCGTGCAATGTACCTGCATCAAAAGGTTTTGGAAACTAAAATCTATTTTCTAACAACTGTGAGGACTTTGCAATATATTGCAAAACAGGATACATTGTTGAAAGAAATACCTCAGGAAAATGTGGGCAAGTAGCAGCTTGGGATGGTGTTCGATCTGCTTCTCGTCTCACCTACGACCATCGAGATATGCTTAGTAACTCACTATGTCTGGTAGTAATGGTTGGAACTTACTGTTTAAAGAGATATACAGTAGATATTGGTGTTCGTGTTGATAAAACTAAGGTACCAGTGGAAGAGTTGGTTGTATATCTTGATTCTTCAACTCATATTGGCGTTGATAAGGCTAAAGTACGAGTGGAATATGTGGCTCTAATACTTGATGCGAAGGTTAAGATTCAGGCACTGCTGGCAAGAGAAGGCGGCCATAGCAATTCTAAAAATCATGTATCAATACAGAAATTCGAAAAGCAAGACAAGTTAGGACGGGAGAGCTGGAAAAGGTGCTCGCTTCGACTCAACAAGGGCCTTTTGTTTTTATTCATTAAACAATCTATGTAAGATGAAAATCTTCCAGTGCACACTCAGATTGAACGGTGCACACAGAGGGCGCGTTTTTCAGAAACAGGATCATTGTATCCCAACATAACGAAAATTGCCAGAAGAGTTATCTTCAGCAACCAATCTACCAGGCAAATGGCCAGAACAAAATTAGAGATGAAATCTCAGACTTAAACTCACAGTTGAGGGTGCCAGGAACAAATTTTTACAAGAACGACCAGTGATAAAAGGGGACAGACAGATTCGCCATTCACCCACCAAGTACGAAAGGAGTTTTTTTTCTTTTCTTTAACTGAAGGAAACAAAGGTAAATAAATTCAATTTGTGGATGTATGTGACGAAAAAAAATTTATTATCTTGCTAACAATGGAGGCTAGTACTTAATGAACATAGGAATTATGGCCAGTTCTAATTACAAACTATAATAAGAAAAAATTTCAGACACAGAAAAACCCACTACAACCTCAATAATACACATACGGGTCTAAGTTATACATCCTACACAATTTATCATTCAACCTAAGGGGCATACCTTTTCCTGTTCGCCTGCTCCGAGAGTCGTCTGCGTGCTCCGTGCCGCTCCCACTCGTCGACCGTCGAGACCTCACCGGTACCTCCCAGCCAATCGCTAGGGGTACTTTGCTTCCCCCTTAGCCCCCCGAGCCGCAAAGGGGCCACACACTATCCAGATGGTATGTCTAGCTTCCTAGCTCGCCTCGCAAGGCCGAGCTGCCACTCCTATCCGAGCTACCACTCCTATCCGTGCTGGAAAAATCCAAACTCCCCACAAGTAATCAGTCAAGTCACAAATCCGACAGCGTAACGTTATGCTAACAACCGATCCCCTTTCTTCCTCATCTCCCTTTTCTTTTATAGAGTTTTGAGACCCACCAACTTTCCTAATTCACATTTTAAATTAAGTTTCAATACAATATTCTAAATATTCTCCATCGCACAAGTGTCATCCATCCCCGTCTTTTCTCCCATAAATATTTTCTTTAACTTTATTAATTGTCTCAAATCCCTCACCCACCTAGAGTCACTCTTAAATTCACTCCTAGGTGTTCCTAGATCCCCTTACATGTTTTAAATACTTTCCTAAAAAAAATATGTTACTAAATTAGCTCAGATTAACAGGTTCTTAATTGTAGATTTCTTACTATGTCGACCTTGCTTTTTACCATAAGTTCCCATCTTTCCTTTATTAAGTTTCCTCCATTACTTAGTTTCCTAATTCTTATTATTCCCTTCTTTCCCCTTTTTATTAAACCCAAAATGGCAGTTGCGTTATTAAATCTTTCCCTTTTATTATTAATTTAATAGCTTTGTACTTCCACAAGTTAATGAATAATTTCTTCTTTGAAATTTTTAAATCCATTATTTTTAATTAAATTCCTACTCTCTTCATTTACCCCAAGAATTTTATGAAGACTAAACTATTACTTAAGTGGGCTTTTGTTTAAATTTGTATTTTTATTTTTAGGGTCTTTTTTTCTTAAGGTTAGACTAAAATTTCACCCTGAGAGGTTTTAGACTTAGGACTTAGATTCTGAACTAGGCGACATTTAATTAGGGAATTAGCTTAAGAATTTTTTAATGTGTTAAATGTCTTAGGGCCATCTAGGTTTGTTCCTTAATCCACATCAACGCGACGTGCCCTTCAGGATGCACCACGTGCTCCAAGGGTTCCACTCGCCAACTTATGTTTCTTTTGCGCGACGTGCCCTTCAGGATGCCCCACGTGCTCCAAGGGTGCCACTCGCCAACTTGTATTTCTTTCGCACGACGGGCCCTTCAAGATGCACCACGTGCTCCAAGGGTGCCACTCACCAACTTGACTGATTGGTAGACATCTATAACCCCTGGAGTCAACACTCCACTAGGTGAACTTTTGGGAGACTAAGGGCTCTAAGGAATAAGGACCTCGCCTTATTGAGCACCCCTTAGAATCATCGTGAGAAACTTTCACAGTATTCCCTCACAACATCGTGGATCCTCTCGAACTAGGTAATCGTTAACCTACAGTTAGAGCCACGGCGGGAGTGCTAGTAGGTTGTGGCAAGGCTGTTGTCCACACCTCTCCCTCAACCTCTCTGGAAATAATGTGTGGCCCCTTTACTCCATATGTGAGTCTGTTCGACAACCTATCGTCAGCTTGCATCATCAACAATCGTGTCATAACATGTCAACATCATATCATCAAATCAATGAAATATCACAGTAAATAAATCAACCCAAATAGCACACTCCCTGACTCAATCCAGAGTCCAAGGGGTTCCACCGATGCCTCTGCATCCTCAAGGTCCAAAACCCTACACACTCAATAAAACTGAGTCAATAGCATCTGTCTACATTAAAGCAGTAAAACATCATGTCATCTATCATAATGCATCATAATCAAGGATAAATGTTTTAACATCATAAAATTCCAGATCACTTGCGAGCAAGTGTCCTCAAAGAATAAGTTTTCTCAGTGCGCCAGAGCGGGAAGTTACAATGAAATCTTGCGAAAATGATTGTTTGATAAGGTTTCTTAATCAAATATGAACAACACTTCCTTTTTTTTTTTTTTAAGATATTAAACAAATAAATACTAAATGAATACGATTGAAACAATGACACAAAAAAAAATGAAAGCTAATTAATGTAATCATTGTTTCATTCATAAACAAATCTAAATAAAAGAAAATAATGCATCTACTAACCTCTAACTGATTAGTCAACTGAGTTTATCTTCCTATGTTGTATGAGCTCCTGCTTGTACTGTTGTTAAGAGAAACCTATAGCAGAACAATATTAGCACCTCCAGAAAACATTCAAATAAGTATTTGATATTGGAGTAAATTAATAACAACAGGAAGACAACTAATTAAAAATCATGTGATCTTAAGATAATCAATGTTTAAGAATGAAAGAAAACTCAATTCTAAGTATTAATATTATCCATCATTTAACATTAAGAATAAATTCAAAAATAATCAAATGATAGATCAATCATACATAAAAAATGGAATAAGTAATTATGGACAACATATAACATTTAACAGTATGAAAACACCATATGATGGTAAGATAAAGCTAAAATCAACCATAATAACATTTTCATAATACAACAATAATGAAAGAACGAAATGGAATAAGCATCACATAGGTATAAATCCAAAAATGAATTGTTTTCCCACATTCTTTCTCAAAATCACATGCCCATATTGTAGTCCTCGAAGAATTTTTAAGATAATAGACTCTTAAAGATTGAAAAAATTAATACATAAATGATAACAATTAGCCATGTATTGATAAAATAGACTAAAACTAATTTAAATCAATGCATAATCAATTATTCAAAGAATATGAAAATATTATAATGAAAATGAAACCATTTTACTCACAGGACAAAAGCCATTAAGCAACCTGGAATTTGATATTCTTCTTTGAAAATACTCGCCCATTCTCCCAAAGATTCCAACCATTTGTTACTCCATTTGAAACGAAGAAAAGTTTACAAAATAAATAATATAAAAAAGAGAAAGGATTAAAATCCTCCTCTCAATTTCTTATATCTCCTTGGCTCTGAACTTTCTGATATATTTATACAATGAATGAACAGTCTGGGCACCACTATTAATTTTCGCCACCTGAAATTTTCCTCATAAAGCGACACAAATATCTCTCCAATAGTGCATTTGTTTGGGAACATATCAGCATGGAAGTTAAACGGGTCCATTTGGGAAATGGGGTTTCAACCGTTTCTTCAAATTCCTTACGGTTTGACTGCAATAAGTCCTGCCAAATTGCTTATTTGATCTTGACGCATTTCCAAATTTTATCTATTATTGCTCATAAAATTATTTGTAGCAATCCAATATTATTTTTGGATCAATAATCTTGAATGTATTTGGATAATAAAATCAAGCCATGATCAGATCCATACCAAATAACTGATAATAGAAACCCGTGAAACAAAAAAAAACCTAAATTAATAACCTAAAAATCGTGAATAAAACAAAATCTAAAACAATAAAATAAAAAATGAATTTAAACTAACTATAAGTTCTAACCAAACATTATTTATAATTTCCTTCCAAATATGATCTTAAAATTCTAGAAGCTTCAAGTTAATGGAGAAGAGAAAAATATTAATTTTGGATTTTTACAAAATCAAACAAATGATAGATAATTCTTTATTATTATTATTATTATTATTATTATTATTTTGAAATGAGATGCAAAATGAAAAAAGAATTTAATTAATTAATATCACCAAATGATTTTATGAAAATGAGAAACCAACCAAGATATTATTTGATGAAGTATTGAACACATTATTCAAAATAGTCAAACTTGCTAATGAGAAAAAGAAAGAACACATAATCATAATTTAAACAAAAGTAAACAATTGATAAAAATTAACGTTTTTGTTTAAATTGAGATTTCTATGCTTGTTTCTAAATTTTTGACATATACTCTTGTAATGAATGTCTCATGCTATAATAAATGTCTTAAGTTTGTATCAAATAAAACCAAGGTATGGAACTATTTGAAAATGTTGATTCTGTAGTTCATCATAATTATCAAGATTCTAATGGGGGCCCTTTAAATTTTATAAACATTTAAGGGGAGTTGTTGGGTCCCAACAATGCTTTAGATAGGTCTTTGTGTAGGTTTCCATGAAACACTAACATGGTATCATATTTGAGCTACTTGGAGCAACCCGGACAAGCGAGAGAAGAGTGAAATAGGATATAATTATTGAGTAAACCTAGTTCATTCCATCATCGTAGCCTATCCCTATGGAAAGGTGTGACAATAGGAATTGTCGCAGCATATACACAGTCAAGGTGCGACATCATCGCACTTTATTCTTCACCCATGGTGCAATGATTCATAGGGTGTGATGATTCAATATAGTCGCACTTTATCCTTCTTTAGGGTGCGGCGATTTAGTCTACGCTCCAAAACATTGGTTGTCTATAGTGAAATAGCCATATCTTGAAATCCACGATCTGGGTCAGCCTGAAAGTTTGACCAGAGACATATAACATCAGGATTCGCATGCTCCCCAAACATATCAAAAAACCACATCATACTTTAGGAGATATAGAGGTTCTATCATATCTATAGCTGCCACAGAACTGTCTGTCATATCTTAGAATCCACGATCTGGGTTTTCAAGATTTTTTTAGAATCAATAGTAGGGATGGAGACGATGCAACTTCTTCAATAAATTTTGGTGATAATAATCACACTATAAAACTATTTTGAATGGAATTCGAAGGCCGCATTCCAACTCAAAAGAAAATGACTGTATATTTTGACGATGGCAATAGAAACAAAACCTACATCAGCACTTGAGAAGACCAAATGGGAGAACCATAAGGATGAGGCCACATGACTACTTCTTTAGTTAATCTCCATTGATTTATGGTTTCATGTTTCCACATGAAAGACTCCAAATAAGACCTCAACCACCTTGGAAGGACTCTTTGGAAAGCAAGATGAGATGTAAGGTCATATGCTTGAGGTAGAATTGAATACCTTATACCCTAAAAGTTTTGATAATATACAAGATTTATTTACTAAATATAAATATTTGATATTGATCTTGGGTGAATCTGGTATTGAAAAGTTTACACAATATAAACAACTTATTATAACAATCTTGGCTAGTCTAGGACCAGACTATGATGTATATGTCTCCAATTTCCATTCTGGAAAATGTCTTTTTCGAACAAATTGGAAATGACAACGATGGCTCAGTTCATTGATTCTCTCACATAAGAGAAGACCAAACTCATACATATGGGCCTCATGAGGGATCCCAAACCACATTCACTCACCATGCATGATGGAAAAGGATCATCCAAATAGAACGAGAAGGAGAAATAGATCGAGGAGGGATATTCCAAGCTCATTAAAGCTTCTTCAAGTTCCAAATGTTGGGTATGTGTTATATTCTTTGCATGCATTTATTCCTTGGGAAATATGTCAGATATTAGGTGGTTTTTTGGCACATCGTTTTTTGCTAATGGTTTTCTATTTCCGGTTAAGGGATTAGGGTTGTTGACTAATCTAGGTCATTGGGCTAGGGTTTTGTATGTTGTTGGATCCTATATCTATATTCTATTGTAAACAATGTATCATGATGAATGAATATAGAATATGTTGGTTTTCCCGGTTTGGGTTTTCAGGAGAAAAATATCTATGTAATGTTTTTATTTTCCATTATATCTTTTATGTTCTTTTCCTAAAAATATGTTTGCAGTTAATATTGTACAAGGTTAAAATCTACATTTGGTATCGGAGATTTGTTGGCTTTAGGGGGACGTATTTTTGGTCAAGGGTTTGGCACAAGACTATGATAAGCCTTGTTATAGTGGGAAATCTGTGGTATTGATTTTCAGGTGAAAAGAAATGGTAAGCAATTAGAAGATGGAGATCGAGAAGTTTAATGAGAAAAGATTTGAGCTGAGGAAGATCAATATGAAAGATCTATTGGTGGATAGAGATCAGTGGATCATGGTATATCCAGGTACTGCACCTACAGGAAATTCAACAGATGACTAGAAAAAGTTGGATTGGAAGGCAAAGAGAACAATCTGACTGTGTCTCTCAGATTCAGTATTACTGAATGTGTCAAAGGAAGCTACAACCAAGGATTTATGGGACAAGTTGGGGAAGTTGTATCAGTATCAGTCCCTAGTGAATAAACTATTACTAAGAAATAATTTGTATAACCCGAGGATGAGAGATGGATACTCGGTGGAAGAGCATTTGAACGCCTTCAATAACATGGTAAGTCAGTTAGTATCTGTTGATATTAAAATTTTAGATGAAGATAAATGTATCATTTTATTGTGTTCTTTACCAGACTCATGGAATAGTCTTGTTGTGGCCATAGGTAGTACTACAACTTCCTTGAAGTTTGATGAAGTGGTCCCATCTTTTTTTTTGGAGGAGATGAGATGGAATAATATGGAAGGACAAAGCACATACGCATTATTTGCAAGAGGACGTTCCCAGGAAATAAATATATCTAAGTTCTCAAGTGGGAGATCTAAGTCTATGGGTAGATATAAATCTCTTGGAAAGTTTGTAAAGGTATGTTGTAGATGTGGAAAATAAGGACACTACAAGAATCATTGTACATCCAAAGTTGATAAAAAGAAGGTATTTGAAGAATCTCCTTCTACAGAAGAAAAGACATCTAAGGAAGAATGAGGAGATGTGTAATTTTCTTCTTCAAGAACAAATGCATATCATGAGGCATGGTTGGTTGACTCTGGTGCATCCTTTCATATGACTCCCCATAGGGAGTGGTTCTACGAATATGAAAGGTATGATGGAGGTAATGTTTTGTTAGTGATGATTCGAAAACTAGAACCATAGGACAGGGAAAAGTCAAGTTGAGGCTCATAGATGGAAGGATTAGAACACTTCTTGGTGTTATGCACATTCCATGTTTGGCTAAAAAGTTGATTTCTGTAAGAAAAATGGACGATGTAGGGGTAAAAACAGTATTTGAAAAGGAAACCTGGATGATGGTTGAAGGAGCAATGGTGTTGCTGAAGGGAGTTCAGTTTGGAACTATGTATAATATGCAAGGAATCACTATTATTGATGGGTGTAATAGTTCATTTCTTCCTGATATTGGATTTGAAGATGAAAGAACTCCTACAGTCTCTAGCGAAAAGGTTATGTTGTGGCATCAAAGACTGGGGCATATCAGAGAGAAGGGTCTTTGAATACTACACGATAAAGGTATGGTTGAAGGTATGTATAATTGCTCTCTGTATTTTTATTTATGTGAACATTGTCTATATGGGAAGCAAAATCGGGTAACATTCTCCTCTGGTGGAATGAGGGTAGAAGGAATTTTACAACTAGTTCACAGTGATGTTTTTTGATCTGTGTCAGTCCCATCATTGGGAAAATCTGTGTACTATGTTTGATTTATAGATGACTTCTCGAGGAATACTTGGATATATTTCCTCAAGAATAAATATGAAGTCTTTGACAGGTTTAAAGAGTTTAAGGCTCTTGTTGAGAATCAAATAGAGAAAATAATTAAGGTGTTGAGGACAGATAATGGCAGAGAGTTCTGTGGGAATGAATTTGAAGAATTATGTAAGAAGTACAGTATAGAAAGGAATAATACTAATCCATACACACCTCAACATAATGGAGTTTCAGAAACGATGAACATGAAGTTGATGGAAAAATCAAGGTGCATGCTCAGTGGTGTCAGGTTATGGAAAGAATTTTGGGCAGAGGGAGTGGGTATTGCATGCTACTTGGTCAACAGATCACCCTCATCAGAATTGGATGAAAATACTCCACAAGAGGTATGGATTGGTAAGGAACCTTCTCTAACACATATCAAGGTATTTGGTTGTGATGCATATGTTCATGTTCTAATGTAAAACAGGAGTAAGCTAGATAAGAAGGACGAAAAGTGTATATTTATTGGATATAAAGATGGTCTCAAAGATTATAATCTTTGGACCCCAAAAACAAAGAAGGTAGTGTATAGTTGAGACGTGGTATTTAGAGAAACGAAGGATATTGTTAAACAGGAAGTCCTACCAAGTAAGGAAGAACCAAAGAAAATAGAGTTTGATTAAAGGATGGTGAATCAGTGTAACATCCCGCTCTGGCGCACTGAGGACACTTATTCTTTGAGGACACTTGCTCGCAAGTGATCTGGACCCTTTTTGATGTTGGACCTTATATATTTGATTATGATGTGATTGACAGATGATATGATGTGTTACTATTC
>ML808507.1:311414-328484 GCA_009831015.1 Picea engelmannii | reverse complement strand
TCCAAGTAGGATTTTCTGGAGGCTTATTTGGTGTAGAAGTTCCCTTTTTGGGTGGCATGTTGGCCAAGTATCACTTTTGAACCTTGATTTTGAGGTGGTTCTGCTAGGCAATATTTCTTCTGTTGTATCTCCCAATTTTTGGCTCTTTTGGGTATGAAACTTTCTCTTATGTATTTCTCTGATATTTATTCTCTGCAATGCCACATGTCTGATCAAAATTGGATGTGCCAAGTGGAATTTATGGTAACTTCCCCACAACTTGCCGATTTTTGGCCTTTCCAGGAGATCTCACTTGTATAGTGTGCCCCGCACCAAATAATTGATATAAAATTCTGAAATAGCACCCGAAATACTACAGACTGTTCAAGATCCAATGCAACCAGTCCCATGCAATTTGGATACTCTAGGAAGAAGTTATGATTATTTTACCTAGAACACCTTCTTGAGACTAGTCAATAGGACTAGTCAGATACCCTATCTTACACAGGGTGTATCTACAAATTTAAGATGACCCAGAAGCTGAAATTTTTACCAAAGTTACATTACTAATTTCTGTAAATGGCCTCTGGAGTTCAGGGTCTGAAACGTTACAAAAAACTTTTTATAGCAAAAATTCCGCAATGACTCATTTCAAGATGATTCCAAAACCCTATCTTGTACAGGATGTATCTCTGAAAGTATAAGGCCTCAAGAGATGCATTTTGAGCCCAACGTACCTTGATCCGTCTTATAAATATCCGCCAAGCAATTCCTTCTGAAACATTTCACAAAAAAAGTTATAGTGAAAATTCCACAGTGTCTCAGATGTAGCAGCGAAACCCCAAGACCTTGAGCTCTGATACCATATGTTAAGAACCAAACATCAATATAGCATAGAAAAACCTCAGGAAAAGTACTCAACACCTTGAAAAAGAGATAATTTTAGATAATAAGTCTCTTCGAGGGGGCAACCTCCTTTTACCCCACTTAAATGTTCAAGTACAAGATGATTCAAAATGAAAATGTCTCCTTGGTATATATAGGAGACTAGGAGGTATAATTCCAACTAATGGCCTAAAGATGACATAAATAAAATAACATTACTAATCTAATATGCCCCAATTAAGGGGTAATAAATAACATTACTAATCTAATATGCCCCAATTAAGGGGTAATGAGCCAATATTAGGGCTTAACAATATAGGCATAGGTGCCCCAAGGACAAGTGAAAGTAGTCTTGTCCTGATCCTCGTGTGCTATGATAATTTGGTTGTATCCATAATATCCATCTAGGAAGGAAACTTATTGCTTCCCTGACAAGGTATCCAAGACTTGGTCAATGAAGGGAAGAGGAAAATAATTTTTAAGAGTGGCCTTATTAAGTTCCCAGATTTCGACACAAATTCTCCATTTTTCGGTTACTTTCTTTGGAACCACTACAAGCGTGGATACCCATTTACTGTCAAAGATTGGATAAATAAAAATGACATTCAATAGCTTATGTATTTCTTCTTTTACTATATCCTTTAGTGTTGTATTCATCCTTCTCTAGGTTTCCTAATAGGTGTTACTTCTGTGTGGGTATATATGTAATGAATTCATGTTTCGAGGTGTATACCCTTCATATCGTTATATTCCCGAGATAGTGCCCGTGATTGGTCTTTAAGGACATTTACTAATTGTTCTTGTTGATCTACATCTAGTCCAGAATTTATATGTAGGAATTTCCCAGGAGTAATCTCATAAGGCATGGTATAAGATGTGGCAGATTCATCTATCTCAAAAATAAAAGATGTCGAAGAAAAATTTGATGGGTCCAACTGTTCTTGAAATTCTTCACCAAACATGTACTCAAATTGGGGAAAAGATTGTGGAAAATCAAGACACGTGATAGCAGAAATAAATTGATCTAGCACATTTTTCATTATTTTCTTCTGAAGTGCCTAGGAATGATCACTCGATAACACAGGTTATTCCCAGTTCTCATTCTCATATGGACATTCAAGCCACCATAGATTCTCCATAATAGGTTGAGCTAGTGGGTATATGGTAAGCTTATGTATAGAAAATCCATTAGAGATGATCATTTCACCTTCTCTACAACCAATAAATGCATTGGTTTTGGCCAATCAAGGTCTTCCCAAGATAACGAGATTCCATTTAGTAGGATCCTTTTAATGAATGACAATAAATTCTACTGTATATTCCCATGATGCTAATGTAACTATGATATCATCCAAGATTCCTTCAGGTATAACTTTTGTCTTATCTACTAATTCCAAAATAGTTGGGGTAGGTCTAAGAAGGGGTTTTAACTGTAATTCCTCCAAGGTATTAACAATCATAAAATTAATGGTTTCCCCTAGGTCTATGATATTGTTTCCAATGTGAACCTTATTAATGGTTATTGTTACTATGGGGTTCCCTGGGTTTTCATACTTTGTGACCCTAGGCTACTCTGATATGTATTCAGACAATTCTCCTATCAAATGTATTGTTGGAGGATATTTATTTTTCCTACCTTGTTTCTTGATGCACAATTCTTTGACCACCCCTGTAAATTGGAATATCTTTTATGACTTATAACAGGGGAATTCTGACAAAAATATTCTTTAATTCATTTAAAATGTCAAATTTTGGTCGAATCATTGGTTTCTCAATTTCTAATATTTTTGGATAAGGAGGGGATTTTGTATTCTATGAAGGTTCACTTTGGGGAAGCTTATGTTCCTGGTCTTTAGGAATGATAACACCTTCCCACTTAGTGCCATCCGTAAGTTGTTTGGGAGTTTCATCTTCTTCTTCTTCCTGGATGACTAATGAAGGCCTTTGTCTATCCATAACATTTCCTGACCTTAGATGAATCTCATGTAATGGAACAAGAGAAATAACATATGTTGGGAAGGTTTGCAGCTCAACATTGTGAAGAGGTTGAGTTGATTTATTATTTGGGTTAGGCACTGGTTGTGCTAGTAATAATGTTTGTCTTAGAGAGCTTGTATTCTGGTATTTTTGGGGTTATTGTGGAATAGGAGGTAAAGGTGGGGGAACAAAACCAAGAAAAATTTGTTGGATGTTTGGTGGAAATTGTGGGTAAGGATGAGTGGGAATAGGAACGGGTGGAGCCTGAGTGTTTCCTTGGGTATTCCCTCCTCTCCATCCTTGTAGCCAAGGGTGGTGTGAATCATACTATGGAGACCAACTTTTCCAATTTGGTGAGTTCCACTATTGGGTTTGTTGATAATAAGGTGGAACTTGAGGTGCTATATCCAGGTATGTAGGATGACTCCTAGGATTCCATGACCTTCTAGGTGCATAAGAAGATTCCAAAGGATCCCCACTTATGTAAATGGATAATAAATTGGGAAGTGATGCGAATTTTTCAATTGGGTGGTCTTCAGTACAGAAGCCACAAATTGAAATGTTGTCTTATGGGCACTCCCTTGAGGAATTCTTCCTCCTACACCTTGGATAAAAAATGCACATTGTTGCATTCTCCTCCTCATGTTTCTTAATATTTAGGGTGTCCAAATGGGAACCTATTGTATTTAGGATATCATTTTTGAAGTTATCCAATAGGTTTCCTATCTCTACCCTTGTAATACCACATGAACTAACTGTTTTAGGTTTCTACTATAAGGATCCTGAACACTCCTCCCAGTTTTGGCCCTACTCCTCGAGTAATTTCTACACATTTCATAGATTTCAGTGAATGGTTTATGGAAGTTGTCACTTGATTCCATCAGGTTAAGTGTATCTATATATTCTTCCAAAATTCCTTTAAGGAGAAGAGTCTTAACTGCATCATCTGGAAGGTGATGGAATTTCGATTTTTGTGAGGTATAAGAAAATCGTTCCATGTAATCTTCGAGACTCTCATCCTCTAACTATTGAATTTTAAAAATATCATTACAAGAATCCTTGGATTTGCAGTAGTCTTGGTACTTTTTAATAAATATAGCTTTCATGTGTTCCCAAGACCTAATACTAGACTCTCCTAACCCCATGAACCATCTTAGTGTAGAATCCTTGAGAGTGGCAGGAAAAAGTTTTAATTTTTGGGCATCTTGAAAATAGTTGTAGCTTCTACACAAGATGTCAAACTCAAATAAGAAGGTATCTAGGTATTCACTTCTCTTACCATAAAAGGTGGGTAGTGCAGAGAGTGGAATGTTCTTCATGTTGACATTTTGGGTGATATCCAAAATTGGAAACCCAAAGGTGATTTATGTTTGGTTTCCAACTTCTTCTCCCTCATCGTGTCTCACATGGTTGTTATACTCCTGATCATCCATACTGATTTGATTCCCAAAGAGAGAATACATGAATGGTTTTATCCTTGAATATAACAAAGTGTCCTAAGGTTCTTTTCTAGGAAGGGTATCCCTTCGATAGGAATATTTATCTACTATTTGGATGTCAGGGACTTTACTTAATCCTATTGAAACTATTGGTGCCAAAGTTGTTGTTTCAACTTGGGATACAATTATATTGGTTGAACTTCCAAAAATAGCATTCACCTGTTCAAGGTCAATGATATCTACAAATTTAGAGTACCCTGATGGTGATGAAAAGGAAAAGGTTGCGTTGGTTGGTTCTGATGAAGGCTCAAGTGGTCTTGCCTCCTCTCCCACTACTGTTGATGTTTCAATTTTATGCTCTATAGTTTCCCCAGTTTTGGTCTCTTCAGAGACTTCTTTATCTCTTTGGGTTGAGCTATCCCCTACTTTTCGGTATCGTTCTATGGAGTTTATGGGTGGACTGTTCCTTCCTCCAAAAAGGTTATAAGGAACCTTGATCAGAATTTTTGGTTTGGTTTTGATATATCTGCCCTTTGGGTCCCTAGTTTTGTTCATGAAAGCAGTACAAAAAGAAAACCATTAGTTTTGGGGGAACTTGTTATAACATATGTGTAGGTTCTTACCTCTCGTCTTAAAGTTCCCCTGCCACCAAACTAGTGATAATGTTCAGAAATGATCTACTTCCTAACTATTTTCTACCTTAAGACAACTCACCGACAATGATGCCAAAAATTATGGGTATTATATATGTGCTAATTCCCCCAATTAAATTATCAACCCGGGGTAATTAAACTTAGAGTTGTGGCACAATATGAGCCACGGCAGAAAGAAAAGCTAATGGAAATATTGACTAGCTAAGGACATGATTTACCCTAGGGATCAACACTCTTTTCAATTTACAATTCTACTTTAGACAACGACTTTTAAAATATATTTAAACAACAAACTATATGTGAAGCAACCTTTAACTAATGAGCTTCAAGAAATTCTATAACTATGAACTATTTGACCTAAGTATCTTTAAACAATCTAGGACTATGAACTGTTTAATCTATCTCTAAATAAGAAAATAACAAGTAATCTATTTCACAGATATTTAATCTATTCAATCTATATTTGAATAACATAATAACAAGTAATCTATATCTATTTGATATATCTACCTCTGAAATAACAAGAAAGTAACCAAGTAAGAAATTAATATGTCAAACTTATCTTTACAAGTGAACTCTATTATTAAAGTAAAAACTCACAATTATTTCTATCTTGCAGAGAATAAACACTAATCTACCTAACTAAAAGCAAGAGTGTTGTGACAGTATTCAAATGTGATGATTGTGTCTTGGGTGGCGAATGACATCATGATGACATCTAACTACTAATGACAGCTCAAGTGGAATTAACTCAATGCTAACTTCTACAAAGAAATGTAAAGTATGGATAAGAAAATCTATAGAAAGTTTTTCCATCATAGAAGAAACACTAAATGTTCTTGGAATCCATATAATATTTAAACATTGTGCAGAAGCAATTCAACATCAATCATTCACTCTATCACACAACTACTGGAAAATACTCTGTTCAAAATTACTAATCCAAGCAAATCTACAAACTCATAATTAGCACTTAATCAGAAATCCTAATTCAAATTCATAACTTAGATAACAATGAAAATAATCTTGTGCAAACCTACAAACTCATAACTAATGATAATTAGAAATCATAATTCAATTTCAGAACTTGGGTTTCATTAAAATTCATAACCTAAAGTTAACTAAGCTACCATTGAAGATCATACTCAAAATCAACTAAGATGCTACTGAAAATCATAACTCAAAATCTACTTCTATCCTATCATGTTGATGCTAAAAGAAAAAATAGCAAATAAAGAAAGCCTACGGAGAGGATTTGAAATTACAACTTAATAAATAAACATTATCTAAATTAGTACCCTGCAGAGTGATTTACAGCTAGGGAGAAAAATACATGACAGTATAATTAGAAAACTTCTACACAAGTAAACTACAACCTGCAAACAAAATGTTAGGAGTCTAAATATCAACAAGTAACCATGGACATCCCTCTATGATATATAAACAATTCATAAAATAGGCTGCAAGTTAGAGAAGATATATAGGGAGGTGACTTAGACAAACAATCTGAAATTAAAAAGACATACACAGTGAATGAAATTTAAAAAAGAAACTTCGAAATGATATATGAAAGGAAATTATACAGATGAAAATATATATATTAATATAAACAATCACTCAGACCATTGGTGGGCCCCTCGGAAGGTCGTGGAAATACTTCAACAACAAAACGCAGTCACCGAGTTAATGCAACACTCACATTGATCATTAAAACATAGTATACAACAAAATGGAGATAATGTTTGTGTATAAAATAAAATTCATGTCTTCTTCATGGCATAGACAGTGGTATTTTTAGATTATTATAGAGCTTGAGAGATTGACCACTGGAAGGGTTGACACTCTCTAAAATAAATAATGTCATTAAATTCATTTTAACAGAAATCGTCTTTGCTTAACAGTTTCGTGCGCTCCACTTAGTGGCCGCTACAACTACCCAATTCTAAATGCGTCGAGCTCCATAGCTGGAGGGAACGAATGGGAATAAAACCCATGTCACTGATTCATTCATCAAATCCCATCGATTTGGTAAGTGCCAAATCCTCTACACTCCGAGTGTCGGATGCAGTGTCGGACAGAGGTCTGGAAGAGGCACTGGATGGAAGACTGGATCACGATTTCGACCTGTTGCGAGAAAACAAAAACATTAGATCATCATAATCAATGACATGAATATGAATCAATCATAAAGCCATTGAAAAATGATGATTATAGATACATCGTGTGATTCCATGGAGAATTGATGCATAAAGCTTGATAATACCTTTAAAAATGGGGAAATAAGAGCATCAAATATATAATTGTCGTATGCAAAAAGGATTTGGCCATTGGAAAAATAGTCAAAACACCAAACCAACACTATCTTTGGAGAAAGATGTGCTCTCTTGGTTATCTATTGTTTCTAGTGCTTCTTACAGTATCATTCTATCTAGCAAAGGTTATGGTGCTCGGGGGTGGTTGCATGCCTATGGTTGGGTGACAATATTGTGATATTGTCTATGGTTAAATGAGCACATCGAATATTTTAACAGGATGGTCGAGTCGATCATCCTTGTCAAGCCAACTAGAGAACATAGATTTGGCAGAGTCAATTATAGAAATCAACGATTATATGTGGACAAGATCTTCCTTATTTCATGGAAGTTGGTTATATCTTGAGGATATAAATAGTATACCCCTTGGGTCATTATCAACAAGTCCATAAAGTTATATCATATGGAGATATCAAGGTCCAATATGCATTGTGATGTTCATATCATAGTGTGCTTTGCTTAAGTGTTGTAATGGTGTCTTTAGATACCACCTATGTCTTCAAAATTTTATTCCATCTTCAATTATCTGCAAAATTTTACGTTTTTTTTGTTATAGGTTCCACCCGTTTTCTCAACACATTTTTTCAAATACATGACCTGAAACCTACAACTATAACATCTCTTTATCTGCAAGCTCTATTCTATAAGCTCTAGTGTCTGGCCCATGCAACCCTAGGGTTATATCTATTTCTATGACACCACTTTGTAATGTACCCAACCACGCCTCTACATTGTTAGGATGGTGGGCTACTTAAAATTTCATTCCCACCAATTATATATTTTTCTCTGCAAACTCTAACACTGAGCTCTGTCATATGCCCAACCTTCTTGCTAGGATAAGATGCACATTATTGTATCTCTGATACCATATTTATTCATTGTCCTACTAATCATTTAATTAGTGCATACAAAACAACAATGAAAGCTCATAAATATGAACAAAAAAACAATGCAATCATGACATAACAACATAATTACACATAATATCATGTACACTTATCTCCTAGGAATAATTCACCAACTAGTTGTAGATGAAGGAAGTTCCACCCAACCATAGTCCTTGATGCACATAATAGGCCACCCCTGAGTTGAGGCTATGATTCCACAAGGATGAATTTCCTATGGCTGGCTCCAATCCTCTCTCTCGTCCCATGCCTATAATTTACAGTATGTTCATTGTAAAAAAAATGGATACACCATCTCTCTTTTCTCTTCATCTTTCATAACCCAAGGAATGAAATCCCCTTCTTTTCCATATAATTTAGTCTTCCTAATGACAACCATTTCCCTCTGATAAGGTAATTGTTATCGCACAATTTGTACTTTGATCAAAGGAAAGGTTAAAGGAAATACAACTGGTGTAACTGGAGGTTATCCTATCAGTGTCACCTCAATAGGATGCCTCTTTATATTTAGGGTTGATGTCCTAGAGGAGACGTCCCCGATGACCTGGGCGTTTGAGAAGGGAAGGTTAATATGTCTATGAAAAAGTCCCCTCTCACAAGTAACCACTGATCAGAAAGTCACGGAGTTTTAACCAATGAAATAGCGAAGTATCGAGGTGTACCTACCTGGAACAAAGAAACAAGAAAATATATCTATCACAAGTACAACTTATTGTTAGTACTTCATAAAACCACAGAATTTATTGATAAAATAAATGGATAATATAATGGTGAAGTAAACAAAAATTTATAGAAGCAATATTTATAAGACAATAAATTCACAATAAGTGCCTCAAATAGCTTCAAAATGACCAATAATAATCAATCATTAACATCAAAATGCTAGCATTTGTCTGAAGCAAGTAAAGTAGTTCATTAATCAAAATTTTCAATTGATTTTAGATGCTTTTAGTGCTACAAAATGTGGTTGTAGCTTACTTTAACAACAACAACAACAAATTTAGTAAATTAGGTTATTCTAATGTTAGAAGTGGTTAGTAGAAGGATTATTATGGTATAGGTTTTGATAGTTGTTTTGTGTCAATCACTCAATGGCAAGTCTTAGATTAGTGCCTTTAGGGAAAATGGAGTCTATTGGGTGGCATCAAATCTTGAAGTAAAAGATGATAGTAAGATAACTAAAGATAAGAGAGGCTAATTGTTGAAGTGTTGGTAACCCAAGGCTTCAACTACCAAACCCTAGGGGGGAAATAACTATTAGGGTGTAGGTAACCCTAGGACCTAGTAGTTTTCCTCCTTCTTTAGCTCAAATATGAAGCAAATGATAGCTTGGATGAAGAAAAAGTTCTATGGTGTTGCAATGGCAAGGCCCTTAGCAAAAGCTTCAAAAAATCGGCTTCTTGGCAAAATCTAGTAGGTGAAAGCTCTTAAAGCAAGGAAAATAACATGTTCTTGGCTTCCTATGGTTTTAAGATAGAAATTTCATAATATTAATGTAAGTTCAATATAAACACAACCATAACCATTCAATGAAGAAGAATTGCAGAAATCTTACTTACATTCATCAAGAATTGTAACGACCCTTGATTATTAAGTTTAATTAATTTAATAATATAATCCTAAAAGATTAGCTAAACTACATTTATGTCTTAAAATAACATTTCTAATTGATTATTATTAATGAGTTAGTCATGATGGTTAATGGTTCATTTAAATATTAATTAATTAATTAATTAATTAAGTATTAAATAAAAGGTGGAGAATAAAATATAATGTTAAATTAAGTTGCGTATACAAGAAGGGATCACATAAGAATCCTGAGAAGATATAAGATACCCTTGATTATTAAGTTTAATTAATTTAATAATATAATCCTAAAAGATTAGCTAAACTACATTTATGTCTTAAAATAACATTTCTAATTGATTATTATTAATGAGTTAGTCATGATGGTTAATGGTTCATTTAAATATTAACTAATTCATTAATTAATTAAGTATTAAATAAAAGGTGGAGAATAAAATATAACGTTAAATTAAGTTGCGTATACAAGAAGGGATCACATAAGAATCCCGAGAAGATATAAGATATTTAATGAATGGATAAGATAATTAATAATGGGATAAGGCGGTGAAGGAGGAATAAGGGGGGGAAAGCAGTTTGGAGGAGGAGTCATTCGAGAGGAGTGGACAATGAGTTTGGAGAGCTCTGAGTATTGCAAAGAGCCGAGAGGGGCTGTGAGATTGGTGTGCTCAGATTGAGGCATGAAATTTGCTGGTTGTGACATATTGATCAGGCAGGCACCGAGTTGCTAGAGGTTTTGGGCTCAAAGGGCCAGGATATCCGTAGATATCCTGGAGCTAGGTCATTTTCCTAGTTGGCAGGGTGGACAATAGTTTTGGGCAATTATTTTTCTGTGTTTGCAATAGGACTGGACTGTGTAGTAGGTAGCAGGATAGCAGCAGCAAGGCAGCTGGCAATGGAAATTAGCATCAGAGTTACGGTATTTCTCTCAAATTTTGCATTGTTGTATTATGTAATTTTTTTTTTTTTATTATTCATAGTAAAAATTGAGTTACGGAAGTTACTATTATAAAAATTTTGTGTTATTGAATTTATGTCTTAGTTATCAAAATAAATTGATGTAAACGGTAAATTCAGCCATTACATTTGGTATCAGAGCTCAGTTGAAATATTGGAGCCTTAAGGGCCAAAGTCCCTCTCGCCTAACCTGCAAACCAAACCAAACACACTATTAATTGATTATATAAAGAAATATAAAAATATATATAAAGGAAATAAGAATTGAAGCTGTTAAAAATTAAAAATGTTCAAGGAAATAAGAATTGAAAATGTTCGCCAACAACAATTTAACGACTGTGCTAGTTATATTTATGATAAAGGGTATGGAAAATATTTTGATTTTAAATTATATTAAATGGCTAAGAAGATTGGATGGTTCATATGTTACAGATATATACCATTCTAATTTACAGTTTTTAATTTGATTTGAACTAAATGTAACTTTCTGCATCTTGAAACCTTCATTAGAAAGTGATTTTTTTTATAATAATTATTTTATGATTTTGATGATAGTTATATATATAGTATTAGTTTTAATTTGTGATGAAATAATTTTAATAGTGGTAGTATTAGTTTTAATAGAGGGGAACTGATATTTTTAGGTTCAAATTTAATAAGAATTATTTTAAATGAATGAAATTATATTTATTAAATATTAATATTATAAATTTTATAAGAGATTTATGAGTGTTAAATTTATTTTGTATAAAAATTAATAATCTTATTAATTTAAAAAAAATTACAATTTTTAATAAATATTAATTAAAGTTTAATTTCTATAATATTAAAGTATATTAAAAGAAACAAACTCCTCCAGATTATATGATATGATTCTAAATAAAGTATCTGAGTTTATTTTGCTTATTGTTGGTCACTGATTTGTATTTCTTAATTTTCCAATTCTCCATTAGGAGGCCAATAATCCAATAATCAAAACTGAAGCTTTACCCACTTACCATCAATGAATAAGCATTAAATGGGTTTTCATGTGGTAACGATCAGATTACAAAGTCAGCTGCATTATACATTTGCACTGGCATATCAAGCTTTCTAAATAAATAAATAAATAAATAAGTATTTTACATAAACAGAATTATGTGAATAATTCAGAGTGAAAATGATCTCCAAAACATTCAAGTGTGTGCAACTGGATAAACAATTCTTCCAAATAGATAGCCTGCACAAATGGATGTAGAGGCAGGCACACACACAACGTATATTTCTATGAAAATTGAAACCAACTGGAAATTCAGAGATCTATTTTCAAAAACACCATAACTCTGGCAATGGATACATAATTTCATCAATTTCGTTCCTATTTCAGAGGACTAGGCCCTAAACCATGGAGGGATCTAAAACTGCTAGGATTTCACAATGCATTTATTTAGCTATGCGCATACTATTTATGCAATGCCGTGGTGGAGATCGAATTTGGTCCATTCATTAAATTTGGAAAGGATGGTCTTTACCGTTCAAATATTATTCAAAAGATGGAGAATTTTCTGTCACATACCTCATTCTTTTATTCAAAAATTACACTACGCTACAGATAGTATAAGTGTGTCGTGGACTTACCAGGTGGTTGTATAACCTTCTGTATTTCCCCAGGTAAGTATCTCCAGGCCGTCGTCCTCCCTCGCCGAGGAATACACATAAACAAAAATCACCAAACATACATTATTTAATTAACTAAACTCCAGCCATTGGGCACAAAGAAATCGCCCCGCTCCGCTCCCTGACCGCAGAATCGAAACCTTCGGTGGCGCTTCAGCCACACCAATCGACAGACCCACCTTCTTGCTATGAATACCATCATTCCCACGATGCAGCATCAGCGGATACTTTGAAAATCTGGGATACCGAGTTTGTGAAACCTCTCGTCGATGATCCACCCAAACGATGGTTTCCCACTACCTTGATATCTACGCCTTACTAGACGTGACATGTAATACTACTGTTGACATGATTAACAGGAAAACCCTTGAAGAGATTCGCCTGATTTTCAACATACATATTTTCATCATGACGCTGAGAACTGTTTTGGGGCCAAGACATGCCTGGCGTTCGGCATTTAACAAATCCTTGGAGTCTGTCTTCACTAAACCGACATCTGATTTAAGCTAAGTATTACTTCTTGCCGAAAGGTTCCCTTCATCAGAGACTCGGCTTGTTTCCTCGTCTTTGAAATCTAAAGATAAGTTTAAGCCATTGAGATTATCTATTGACCCACCATCAATACTGCTTGACCTCACATTTCTTCATTGGTTTTCTATAAGCTTCAATTTAACACTTTCTACGGGCTTCGTGGTTTCTTCTTTACTGCCTGAAGATGATGGGTAGTAAGAACAAATTTAATGATCGCCCCATGTACTTCTGCCACCTGTAAAAAGTTCTGAGGTTCCACGGGATCAACCACTGTAGCTTCTCTTGTATCTTCATCAATTATCATATATGCATAATTATCTTCCAAGCATGGTACTGGAACGATCTTCATTCTTTCTAAACAAAATAGGTTCACCTCAACGCTGAAACAATATACAGCAAAAACCCTTGTGATTTCAGCTCTGGAATAATGGCAGACTAGGAAAACGAAAGGGGCAAAGGAAGTAGAACGCCGAGCCAAGGAAAGAGACGGGTGTTTGAGACAGGTGTTTGGTGCCGAGAACCGAGGCCGGGCACGTGGGCCTCATGCGAGGACCCACGATGCCAATTCTTATGCGTATAGTATTTCACGATTAATTTTGTTATTTTTTATTTATTTATTTTGTTATTTATATATATTTTTTATTATTATTTTAACTATAATATATTAATGGTTAAAAAAAAATTATTTTATTTTAAAAGAGGTTTCAATTTTATTTTATTTTATTTAAATTTTAAATAAATAAAGTTAAATTAAGTAAATTAAATTAAGTAAAAATAATTAAACTACTAAACTAATTAACTAAGTTAAGTTAAGTTAATTAACTAATTAGTTAAGTTAATTTAATTAACTAATTAGTTAAGTTAAGTTAAGTTAATTAGTTTAGTAAGATATTAGTTAAGTTGAATAATATGGGGCTAAGATTTTTTTTTTTTTTATGGAGTTTGTGGGAATTGAACCCCAAACCTCCTTCCACCGTGAAAGCTTTAACAATGGATGCCCTACCAACGCGCCATGCATTGTTTCATTTACAATTAATTTAACATTTAAAATACTTTAACTATCATACCCAAGACTACATGCCAACCTATCAAGCGCCTTTTAGAGCCATACAGGTCACATGCCAAGCTATCAAGCGCCAAAGACATAAATGGAGGAGCCCATAAAGGGACGTATGTGCTCAACGCGGTGTCTTAAGAAGAACACCAACGTCGAAGGATACATAGCACTGGTGAACGTCGAAACGTGGCTGACAGTTGTGGACGATTATTCAGTTGCCGCAGTTTAATCCTATTTAATCACTAAACATGGTAATTATATAACCTTACAACAATTTTTTTTTGTGGTAGGTAAATGTTAAAAAGTAAACATGTTAACGGATGCCCTGATAAATGCAAGAAAGTTATGAACAATAAATCGGACCTAGTGATTTTGGAGGACGACTAAGAATATGCCAAGCATTTTCAATGCATAGCCATCAGATCATGGTTTAAGGTAAAGTAAGATTTAAAAGATCATTGATTGTGCCCATTGTCAATAGCTGTACACATATTGGCATAAATTAATAAACACAAGGTCAGAAGTCATTTTTAATCAAGTTGTAAGAGTAAATTAAAAGGGCTCAGACTAGGACAAGCAGGAAGGAGGTGGCATATGCACTAGGAGAGTGAGCTTAGGAAGTGGTGAGTGAGGTGCAAGGCTAACGTAGCTACAGGGCGAATGAACCAATAGTTATTCTCGTAGGGGCAAATAAACTAAGCTTATATTCTTAAACCTAACCCTAACCTAGCCAATCCCCTAAAGGAGTAATGTCTGTTTACAGACAATTAAAGAAAACTTACACCTAACCCTGTTTCTAGTTTGAGTAGCGCCAATTTGAAACATCCTGGAACTCACCCTGACAACTTTGGTGGATGCAGGTCAAAGCATACAGGATGGTTAGGACTCAAGGGAGTCGAGGTAGGGGAGCATCGTCGCAAGCACCTCCAACACCGCCAGTGCCACCACCACCATCACCCGAACTGGCCCTCATACTGCGCTCGTTGGAAGCCATCAACGAGACTTTAAAGGGGCGACAACCGGCAGGGACTGAAGTGGAACCCCCACCGTCTGGAATAGGTAATCCAGAAGCATTAAGGGATTCAGGGGGAGGACCTCCACCTGAAGACATCAAACGAGAATTGCAGAAGATCAAACTTCTAGAGTTCGCTGGAGGTCGCGCCAGTGAACGCGCGGAAGCATGGTTGGAAGGAATGACCAGGTGTTTTTCCCTAAGGGACTATGCGTCCAACTCAAAGGTGAAGATCACCATTTTTCAGTTAAGGGACAGTGCCTTAAACTGGTGGGGCAACCTAGAAAGACAATTGCACCTTACCCCAAACACAGTGTCTTGGGAACTTTTCAAGGAGAGGTTCAGGAGGAAATATCTACCAGCATACTACGAGGAACAATAGGTTGGGGCATTTCATGCCTTAATACAGGGAAACAAAACGGTAGAAGAATACGAGATCAGGTTTATGGAACTGGTCAAATATGTGTCGTATATGGATAACGACCAGCGACAGGTAGAGCGCTTCATCTATGGATTGAACCCTAGGATAAGAGCTATGGTGAGGATGTGGAAGCCGTCTTCAGTAGCGGAGGCGGTGGAAAATGCGCGTTATGTGGAAGAACATATGAACTTGACTGGGGGTGCAAGACCGACATTTCCGCATCGCCCGGGATTTGTAGGAAAGGCCCCGAGAACATTTCCTAGGGGAGGGGACTCAAGGCCACCACCATATGGTAACAGATTTGCGCTAAGGATAGAAGCTGTAGGGATTTCAATGGCAGTGAGCGCAGCACCTCGATCATCACCAGCAACGCAGACAGGTCCAATGGGACAAGTATAGTCCAGGATCTGCTACTTGGGAAGACGCCGAGACACTACGGCGAGACTATCCCTCACTATTTTGACCACCTCTAGAACATGTTTCTCGAAGGTGGGGTGTATGTAACACCACCTTTTGACTTAGACATCCAGGATTACCTAAGGCCTATATACTTCATTTTCTAGTCACAGTGAAACTATTAAGTGATACACTTAAAACTTTAAAAAAATTTATGAACTTTTATGAATGTTTAAATGTTATTTGAGGATGATGTATATGATGCGATCTACTACGTGCATGTGAATTTTATGAATGATTAAATGTTATTGATGATGATGTATGTAATGCAATCTATTATGTGAATGTAAACTTTACGAATGTTCAAATGTTACTGATGATGATGTATATGATGTGACACATTGTGAGAATGAAGAAATTAATGAATGTTTAAATGCTATTAAGATGAGGAGGATATTATGCAATCTAGTTTGAGTAAATGATAATCTTGTGAATGGGTGCCAAATTTGGATTATGGGATATTACGAGATCTATTTCTAATTGGAAAACTTTGATGTTAACTTATCGGTATAGGGATACCAAAGTGAAATGATGCTAGTATGCAATTACATGATAATAATGCATAGAAAAGTATGAGTTTGTGTTACAGACTAATCTGCAGGTTATGGGCTATGAAATAGCCAAGGGATAGTGATGATGAAAGTGTATATCAGGACCACTGATCGAGAAACATTATGGTATGAATATTGTATATGGAAATTATATTGATTTGAATGCATTGCTACGATACATGGACTATTGCATGATTTTGGTACTAACACTGCCCAAAACCAAATAAACGATGACAAAACCTCTAGCAACACGGTGCCACTGTATATTCCATTGTAGGGTGTTGACCCTGGTTCTGTTAGGAGGGGTGGAGGCATTTCCCATCGTGTATCCTCCATTGTAGGGTGGGCCATCGTAGGGGTGGACCCTAGATCTGATTAGGAGGGGTGGAGGCATTTCCCACCGTGTATCCTCTGAAACCTGAAGTCCTGGGAGGACGATGCTGGTTCACGCTCCCCAAGATGTGTGATGAGGACTGTCAGTTGCCTGCTAGGGAAGCTTGGTAGAGATAGCGACACTTCCACTTACAGGTTCTATTTGGAGTTAGGTCAGTCTAGCTGACGCTCCAAGATAGTCTAGCAGAGGACGGATAGGAATGGAGTTGGAAGTAGGTTAGGGAGGAAGGATGAGTAGTAATAGTTGAGACTATATGGAGATCTGTCATGTGGTGGATTTTGATGAAGAAAAATGTGTATAT
>ML808507.1:282456-311165 GCA_009831015.1 Picea engelmannii | reverse complement strand
CAGTTGATTAAAATAAAATTTTTGAACCAAATAATTGTAATTTAAGAATTTCTCAAACAATTGATTGGTTGTTGTCTTTTATAAAAGACTAGTCTTGCTGACTGGATTGGATGCATACATAAATTACTAAAGGATGACAATTTTGATTATTAGTACATGCACGAGATTTGTATGTACTAGCTACACATACATTTATTGTACATATACACTAGTATGTATGAGTTCTCTTGACTTACTTACTGATAGTATCGGTTAGTTGTTATGAATGTGTGAACCATGTTCTTGTTCTTTGTACCATAAGATACCTTAACTTCGGGACGAAGTTTCCTGAAGGGAGGGTGTATGTAACGACCCTTGATTATTAAGTTTAATTAATTTAATAATATAATCCTAAAAGATTATCTAAACTACATTTATGTCTTAAAATAACATTTCTAATTGATTATTATTAATGAGTTAGTCATGATGGTTAATGGTTCATTTAAATATTAATTAATTCATTAATTAATTAAGTATTAAATAAAAGGTGGAGAATAAAATATAACGTTAAATTAAGTTGCGTATACAAGAAGGGATCACATAAGAATCCCAAGAAGATATAAGATATTTAATGAATGGATAAGATATTTAATGAATAGATAAGATAATTAATAATGGGATAAGGCGGTGAAGGAGGAATAAGGGGGGGAAAGGAGTTTGGAGGAGGAGTCATTCGAGAGGAGTGGACAATGAGTTTGGAGAGCTCTGAGTATTGCAAAGAGCCGAGAGGGGCTGTGAGATTGGTGTGCTCAGATTGAGGCACGGAATTTGCTGGTTGTGACAAATTGATCAGGCAGGCACCGAGTTGCTAGAGGTTTTGGGCTCGAAGGGCCAGGATATCCGTAGATATCCTGGAGCTAGGTCGTTTTCCTAGTTGGCAAGGTGGACAATAGTTTTGGGCAATTATTTTTCTGTTTTTGCAACAGGACTGGACTGTGTAGCAGGTAGCAGGAGAGCAGCAGGAAGGCAACTGGCAACGGAAATTAGCATCAGAGTTATGGTATTTCTCTCAAATTTTGCATTGTTGTATTATGTAAAAAAAAAAAATTTATTATTCATAGTAAAAATTGAGTTACGGAAGTTACTGTTATAAAATTTTTGTGTTATTGAATTTTTGTCTTAGTTATCAAAATAAATTGATGTAAACGGTAAATTCAGCCATTACAAGAATCATCAAGCAAAAACCCTAGTTGAACACTTCCACCAAGAAAATTGCCAAAATAGTCCACAATTAGCCTCCAACAAGTGTACCTAAAATTTCAGCCAATAAACCCTAAGTAGGGAGAAAATTTATGACCTCACCAAGTGTGAGTGAAAGATGATGAAAAATACAAAGGAAAAAACCCTTATTTATACAGTTTCAATGACCAGAATTAGGTCAAAAAGGCCTACATGGCTAGTTTACATGTAATATCCATTTTTTTACATTAAATGACATAAATAACCCTTAAATCAAGAAGAAAAGGTGATTTCATTCCATTTTGGGGTGACATTAGGCCTTCTTGGGGAAACGTTGGCCTCCAGGACGAAAATGTTAGGCCTCCTAGGGCCTCTGGATCAAACCACATGTGCCACTTGGCACACAACTACATCCAAAGTGTCCAAAACGTTGGGTGACATCATGGGTAACATGGGTGACATCATGGGCCTTCCAAGGCCTACATCATAGTGATAAGGGAAAGACCCCCCTGGGTCGAGGCCTACCAGGTTTCTCTAGTGGATCGTCCTCCTCTCTCTCTAGTGCAAACCTCTGATCTGTCTTTGCCCCTAGTTGGGGTCTCAACATCCATCTGGTGGGATTTTAGCCCTACGGGGGTCTTAACTAATCATCTCCCCATGTGTACATGTTCGTCGGGTGTGGCTTTGCAACAACAACAAGTACACCCTCCATGGGCTCATAAGTCAC
The DNA here is from genome assembly GCA_009831015.1 of Picea engelmannii. Classification (NCBI taxonomy): domain Eukaryota; kingdom Viridiplantae; phylum Streptophyta; class Pinopsida; order Pinales; family Pinaceae; genus Picea; species Picea engelmannii. The sequence goes on along the minus strand of ML808507.1, from coordinate 309,220 downwards.
AGGGATCATAGCAATGTCGATCACATCTAATAATCAAGTTATTTAAACATGTGCATGAAACGCCATTTCCCAGACAAGTGCTCAAAGACGTTATGTTATTCTACAAGCCAGGTTTGGAGGGGATGTTAGGATGTCCTATTGGGCTAGTCCTCATTGGATGTGGGATGTTTCCGGGTGAAGACAAATCTAGGCCATGTAAGTGTGTGAGGTGGTAAGGGATGTTTGAGAAATGGGTGCAGTGATGACAGGGGAATTCATGGCTTACCTATGGGTTCCTTTGAAGAGGGTGAGATGCACCTTATCATGGATGAATATGTTTCCAATCCTTTTCATTCCTTTTATATTTTATCTTATTTCTTTTTCTTTCAAGATACTAGTTAGGGGACACTACCCTGGTGTGGTGACCAGTGGTAAATATGTTACCCAAAAGAATTTCATGGAGATGAGAAGATTGGCTCATGATGAGACCCCCTTTCTCTTGGCTATGCCACCAAGAGCCACTACCCTGGCATAGTGACCAGCTGAATGGTAATGTCATACCACTACATGCCCATTGACCTAATAGGTTGGCTCGTGATGTGACCCCCTATCCTCCAACTAGGTCTTGATTTTATTATTTTTATGGGTCCCTTTGTTTCTTGCTAAGAAGCCTTTTATTGCTTACTCAGGAATCCCTGCGCAAAGAATCTAAAGGTTTCATTCTTTTGGATTTTATCTTCTTCCATCTACTTTTACCCTCTAGGCCTTTAGCCCCTTCTTCCCACAAGGTAAGGTACAACCCTTTACTAGCTTGGCAAACCCAATGCTCAAACCAATGTATGGGATGGATGAGAGGGAAAAAATGAAAAGTAGTAATTATAGTGGGAACGGACGATGACCTTTCATGAAACCCCCCAGTGGCAACTCAAACCCTATGGGAACCAGCTTACTATGGCATCATGTCATTCCCCACAAGTGTGGACAAGTCGAAAGGCATAAGTTCCAAGCACACACTAGAAGTAAAAATAATTAAATGCACATATTCAAATGTTTTGAGAATTAGAGTGACACATACCATGATACCTAGACTCATTACTTCATGGAGAAAGACCCACTTCTATTGAAGGACCAGGCTGATGGGATGGATGTTGTTGTTGCTGACAAGGTGGAGGTGTTGAATAAGAAGGAGGATGGGCCCTCTAGGGCTAGGCTCAAGTCAATATGGCTCTCATTACTCCATGTCTAGGACATGTGGGCCTAGAGACATAATCTCCTTAGTTATCCCTAGGCTAGGGGATAACATCTGGCTCCAACTCGGGGACATGTGCTCACAATAGAGTGCATGAGAACCTCAACATCTATGGCATAACTTGTGACCTTCTTGATCTCAATAGAAGATTATTAGTAATCATTCAGGGTGGGGATATCACCCCTGGCTCATATATAGTACAGAAAATGAAATAAAGCATATATACAAATGGAAATACACTACTCTAGCATGAAATGCAGATGGTATATACAACAAATGCAAATCCCTATCTACTTACCTCTACTTGTTGGTTGAATGCTAGGTGTACTCAAATATCTAGTGAAGCCATCCTAGCAATGCCTCACAGTACATGCCTTTGTGCTCGATCATAAACCAAAACAATGACAAGTTAAGCACAAAAATAACATGAGTTAGCAAACGTATGGCATCGTCGAAAACTCTAAATTCTATCTCATGGAGGCGGGAGGGAGGGAAAAAATCATGCCAAGTCATACTCTCAGGAAAGTGCTCAATCCATCTCAAAAAGGGATTGTGAAAAGTAAAATGTTCAACAGACTCACTCAAAGAGTTTGAAGGTTGACTACTTTGGACATTTTCATAATCTGAGGCTTGGGAAGGGACCAACAAGAAACTAGAGGATGACTAACATTCTCTCAAGGGAAAGATGGAAGATTGTGATAATAAGATTCTTCTTAACGTACTCAACCTTCCCCTAAATTACAAAAGGAGGCTTTGTCCTAGAGAAGACTTGGGATAAGGGACATGTTTCCAAACCATACCCTCAATGACATAGCGAGGTAAAGTAATCAAAGAGAGGTGGAAAATTTTATCACAAGTATCCTGCTTCAGGCAAGAAACTTCTTCACTCTTATCAAGATCTGAGAACAATGATGGTTGATAATTTTCTTCATAGAATAAATCTGAATTCTCAAAGGAGTAGTCATCAAAATCCTCAAGGTATGACCGAAAATCATTACGATAATATAGAAGTAGTTCATCCTTGGGTGTTTGGAAAGTATCTGTAGTTATATCATCTCCTTGTTTCCCAATGTCAATATTAGGAGTAACCTATTGTGATAACTGTAAAGGAAATAATTGGACCATATCATAACCAACTACATGCCACTTACGTCTCCCAACATGTATGAACTCATAAATATTATTAACCAAGTTGTTTTCTTCATCATAACATGAAGGGGTTAAGTCATTCAAGGACTCTTATAGTACCTCTTCTACTTCCAAATCATAAAACAAAGAATCATCAAAATCTTGGAAAGGAAGGTAACTCACCGTGTTTATTTCTTCTTGTGCAGGAGTTTTGAGGACTTGGAGGACTTCATTGAATGAAACAACATGCATAATCGTTCCATCCTCATGACTTTCCCCTACATCTTCAATTGTACAACAAGGAGGATCTACCTTGCCCGAGGATTCCATTTCTCCTTCACTCTATGAATCACAGAAAAAGGTATCATCAAAATCCTGAAAATGAAAGTGACTAACCTCATACTCTTCTTCTTGTGCAGGAAGAATAGAATTTTGGATGGTTTCATCAGAGGGAGGATAAAACATCAATGCTTCATCATCGTGTTGGACATTTTCAGGTTCTTTCCGTTCAACCACTTCTTCATCCTCCTTGGAAGAAGAATGAGTAATCCCATGTTCCTCCACATGGGATTGGAAAACCTCATTAGGACCCTTTCCTCAACCTCTTGTTGATTGATGTCTTGTTCTAAATCTTTCATAGTTTCTTCAATACATGTTTTGAGGGAGGGTAATCCCTTGGGAATATATGAGGTGTCTTTGGGCTTACAAGCCTTGGCTTCTATAACAAAGGATTGTTCTTCTTTGGATGAGGGGATTTTGGATTCTACTTTTGTGGCTATGTCAAAAGCTTCTTGGATTGTCCTTTGCTTCATTATATTGAGGAAAAATTTCAATTGTCCAAAGAATTCCTTGGTGTAGAGAAAGGTGAGGAAGCTACTTGAAGGATGATGGTTCATTCCATGGATCTATTGTACTATCATCTCAAATTTATCATGGAATTCTTCAACAGTTTCATTCTCATCCTTTGTGAGGACATTAAGTTTCATTAGCAATATGTTGGGATTCACCTTAATACTCCATATTTTGAGGAATACTTCCTCCAATTTATCCATAGATGTGATACTAGCATTGGGGAGGTTATTATACCATCTTTGGGCCTTATCATGAAGAGTGGCAGAGAAAATATTCATTGCCAAATCTTCAACATAATCACTAATAGGATGGAGTTGAAAGAAGGTCCAAAATTTACTCATATGGTATTCAGTGTTTTCCTCATCACTACCAGTGAATATTTGGAGCTATTTTTCATATCTGGGTGGAACTTTCCTAGGGTATTCTGGGATTTTACTCATGTCTAGGGGTTTGAAATTTCTTGGGTCCCATTGAGAACTCATGGTTGTCTTTGTCATTAGTGGAGTCACCAGATAATTTTCTTGAAATTATCAAATGGATGAGGGGATCACCCTCAGTGGAGTCTCTAGGTAAGCATGAAAAGTAAAGGATTTTGAGGAAGTTCTTATTGAGAAGTGTGGTCTTGAGGAGAATTGACTCATTATTCCCCGACAATGACACCAAAATATTATCACACAATTTGTACTTTTATCAAAGGAAAGGTTAAAGGAAAGCAAATTGATGTAACTAGAGGTTATATTATCACTGTCACCTCAATAGGACACCTCTTTCTATTTAGGGATGATGGCCCAGGGGAGACATCCCCAGTGACCTGGAGGTTTGAGAAGGTAGGGTTAAAATGTCTATGAAAAAGTCCCCTCTCACAAGCCACCACTAATCAGAAAGTCCCAGGGTTTTAACCAATGAAGTAGTGAAGTATCAAGGTGTACCTGCCTGGAACAGAGCAATAAGAAAATATATCTCTCGCAAGAACAACTTGTTTTTAGTACTTCATAAAACCACTAACTTTATCAATAAAAGAAATGGATGATATAATGGTGAAGTAAACATAAATTTATAGAAGGAATATTTATACGACAATAACCTCACAATAAGTGCCTCAAATAGCTTAAAAATGACCAAGAATAATCAATCATTAACATCAAAATGCTAGCATTTGTCTGAAGCAAGTAAAGTAGTGCATTAAGCAACTTTTTCAATTTCTTTTAGATGATTTTAGTGCTGCAAAATGTGTTTGTAGCTTACTTTAGTAACAACAACAAAGTTAGTAAATTATGCTATTCTAATATTAGACATGCTTAGTATAAGGCTTAAGGTATAGGTTTTGATAGTTGTTTTGTGTCAATCACTCAATGGAAAGTCTTAGATTAGTGCCTTTAGGGAAAATGGATTCCATTAGGTGGCAGAAAATCTTGAAGTAAAGATGATAGTAAGAGAACTAAAGACAAGAGGCTAATAGTTGAAGTGTTGGTAACCCAAGGCTTCAACTACCAAACTTGATCAAGGTGGATATCGGTGGCCACCCACCTTTTCCAACTGGCTCAAAACAACTTTCTGACAATTTTGACAATTTACTATTTTTAGCATGTTTTAACTTCCGGGGCCATTTTCAGGGCCTAAATGAAGGTTTTTCGAGACAAAGGTTCTCAATGATAGTCGAAGGCATGATTGAGCCCCCAAAATGAATCTCCACAATGATACCTTTCCAACGAGCTATCATACGCCTAAAACGAAGATCGTATGCAAAAATTATGACCTCGGGAAGTTGATGTACTAACTTACCCAAACGGGGCCCACATGACTTTTGGCGCTTCATCTCCTAGGGTTAGGTTTTTGGATGTCTATAACTTTTGGCATTCCTGTTTATTGTAAAAATGCCTTCAGAGCCTCATTGTAACCATCTTCTTGCGAATGCGAGTAGCTGTCACATCTCTTCTTAGAGATAAGCTGCCACCATTCTAGCGAGTCTTTCACTCTGTATTTTTACAGTCTCTGTACATTTCTTTGATTAATAGAAATTGTGTATTACTATATATCTGTGTTTATGGTTGCATATTTGATACATTTCTGTTATATTATTGAATATCTGCAATATCTCTGTGCATTTCTTTATTATATCTCCGCTCTCATTTCGTGTAGAAAATAATCCGGATTAGTGGTATCAGAGCAAGCTGCTCTTGATAAAAAATTTCATTGCATGTCCCTGACGAGTTCCAAGTATAGAAATTTGGGTATCAAGCTTATCTCTCTTGAAGACAATCCCTCTCACACACCCAATAAACCCTCAATTGTGGAAGAAAAGAAAAACGACGGAGAAGACGATCCTATCAATCTGTTGCTTGAGAAAGCTCTCACGCGACAGAGGGATGAAATGATGGAGATTTTTTCCCACATCCTTCAATGCCTGCCGATAGCATCAGGCGCATCTTCATCAAGAGACCACTTTGGAGGCACCTCACCTTTCAAGGTACAAGTTAATTTTGATATTCCTGTATTTGAAGGACAGATAGATGCAAAAGCCCTAGAAAAATGGTTAACTCTGCTAGAAGGTTATTTCTCTGTTCACAATTTTTCCGACAAAGAAAAGATCACCTTTGCACTCCTTAAAGCTCTTCCTCATGTCAAACATTAGTGGGAAACTTACTGGGAGCAAAGTTCCACAGAGGAGTTTGGAATATATGGGGCCGATCCCACTTGGGATTGTTTTGTGGATGTGGTAAAAGAACAGTATTACCCTGTTGGAAACTATGAGGACCAGTACATGATATGGACCACACTGCGGCAAGAGAGGGGCCAAGCAGTTCTGGAGTTCACCAATACCTTCCATACCTTGCACACCAAGTTGGGTATCAAAGACTCTGAGTGACATTTGGTTCTAAAATACCGTGGGGATCTACACAGATACATCCAAAATGAAATGGATTTTCTGGACATCTCATCACTCGGTGCTGCCTATTGATATGCTGTTAAAATCAAGCAGAAATTTAAGCACCAGAACAAACAGGAGTTCGGGTCTGCAAATATGCAACAACCAAAGTATGACAAAGACAACCCTAACAAACAGTCTCTCGAAAACCAATCCAAGACATAGGAAAAGAAGGGTCACGAGAAGACAAAGAAGGACACTGGAAAATGGTGTGATTTCCACAAAATCCCCTAGAACAACACCGATGAGTGTTGCTCAAAACAGTCATTGGTGGCCGAGATCAAAGACAAGGAGCCGAACCCTGATTCAGAATCTGATTATGAAAATACCAGTAAAGGACAAATCATTGATCCAGACCCCACTGCTATTGTCGCGACCGCAATAATTCAACCAGAAGAATCAACAGATCCTGAAGAGGGGGAGCACCTTTTTCATTCACAGATGTGGGTGAAGGGGACCCCACTGCATTTTATTGTTGATAGCGGAAGACAAAATAACCTCATCTCAGCAGAGGTTGTCAAACAGTTGGGATTGTCAACAACACCACACCCACAGCCATACAACATTGGGTGGCTTCGCCAAGGATGAGATCTTTGTGTCAGCCAGCAGTGTCGATTGTCGTATGGCATCCAACCCTTAAAGGATGAGGTATTATGTGATGTTTCCCCACTGGATGTCTTTGATTTTCTCTTGGGCCAGCCATATATGTGGAAGCACCATGCTATTTATGAGTCTTGACCTCGTAGTGTTATTGTCACTTTTGGGGGTCATCTCTACAGAATACCAGAGGTAGTTCCCACTACTGTTCCACCTAAAAAGTTTCACAAAGTAGTATCTCATATTGCAAAATTTAACTTCTTCACAATCTATTCAAAAGGAGAACAGAAGGACACTGCAACCACTACAGCCTTGCCCCAAGCACCTTCTATCCTTCAGAAGCAGGTCCACAAGGCTGCAACAAAATGCAAAGATTCCTTTTGCACAACATCCTCTCCTATAGCCCAACTTGTTGAACAACCTCAGCCTCAACGGGTTCATGATAGACTTCCACAAACTGAGCAGTGCGACGTCTCCAGCAAGACAAACATCTCACCAAGATGCAGATTCAACAAACGCTTTTCCTTCTCCCCCAGGAACTCAATGCAATGGAGACCATTGCTTCCTATGGAGGGAGGATTGATCCAGATGGATATCAGTGGCCACCCATCTTTTCCAACTGGCTCAAAATAGCTTTCTGGCAATTTTGACAATTTACTATTTTAAGCAGGTTTTAACTTCTGGGGCCATTTTGAGGGCCTAAATGAAGGTTTTTAGAGATCAAGGTTCTCAATGATAGATGAAGGCTTGATTGAGCCTTCAAAATGAATCTCCTTGACGATACCTTTCCAACGAGCTATCATACGCCTAAAACGAAGATCGTATGCAAAAGTTACGACCCCGGGAAGTTGATGTAGTAACTTACCCAAATGGGGCCCACATGACTTTTGGCGCTTCATCTCCTAGGGTTAGGTTTTTGGATGTCTATAAATTTTTGCATTCCCGTTTATTGTCAAAAGGCCTTCAGAGCCTCATTGTAACCATCTTCTTGCAAATGCGAGTAGCCGTCACATCTCTTCTCAGAGATAAGCTGCCACCATTCTAGCGAGTCTTTCACTCTGTATTTTTACAGTCTCTGCACATTTCTTTGATTAATAGAAATCATGTATTACTGTATATATGTGTTTATGGTTGCATCTCTGATACATTTCTGTTATATTATTGAATATTTGCAATATCTTTGTGCATTTCTTTATTATATCTCCGCTCTCATTTCGTGCCGAAAATAATCTGGATCAAAACCCTATGGGGGAAATAGCTACTAGGGTGTAGGTAACCCTAGTCCCTAGTAGTTTTCCTCCTTATTTAGCTCAAAGATGAATAAAATTGCATCTTGGATGAAGAAAACGTGCTATGGTGTTGCAATGGAAAGGCCCTTAGCAAAAGCTTAAAAATATCTTCTTCTTGGCAAAATCTAGTAGGTGAAAGCTCTTAAATCAAGGACAATAACATGTTCTTGGATTTCATAATATTAATGTAAATGCAAGATAAACATAACCATAACCATTCAATGAAGAATAATTGCAAAAATATTACTTACATTCATCAAGAATCATCAAGCAAAAACCCTAGTTGAACACTTCCACCAAGAAAATTGCCAAAATAGTCCAAAATTAGCCTCCTTCAACAAGTGCACCTAAAATTTCAGCCAATAAACCCTAATTAGGGTGAAAATTTCAGACCTCACCAAGTGTGAGTGAAATATGATGAAAAATAAAAGGGAAAAAACCCTTATTTATATAGTTTTAATGACCAGAATTAGGTCAAAAAGGATGACATGGCCACTTTACATGTACTATCTAGTTTTTACATTAAATGACATAACTAAACCCTAAATCAAGAAGAAAAGGTGACTTCATTCCATTTTAGGGTGAAGTTAGGACTTCTTAGGGAAACATTGTCCTCCATGAGAAAAACGTTAGGCCTCCTAGGGCCTCTGGATCAAACCACACGTGCCACTTGGCACACAATTGCCTCCAAAGTGTCCAAAATGTTGGGTGACATCATGGGTCACATGGGTGATGTCATGGGTCACATGGATGACATCATGGGCCTTCCAAGGCCTACATAATAGTGATAAGGGAAAGACCCCCCTGGTTTCAGGCCTACCAGGATGTCTCTGGTGGAACGTCCTCCTCTCTCTCTGGTACAAACCTTTAATCTATCTCTGCCCCTAGTTGGGGTCTCAACATCCATCTGGTGGGATTTTATCCCTATGGAGGTCTAAACTAATCATCTCCCCATGTGTACCTGTCTTTCAGGTGTGGCCTTGCAGCAACAACAATTACTCCCTCCATGGGCTCATAAGTTACAGGGATCATAGTAATGTCCATTACATCTAATAATCAAGTTATTTAAACATGTGCATGAAACCCCCTTTCCCAGACAAGTGCTCAAAGACGTTATGCTATTCTACAACACATGTTTGGAGGGGACGTTAGGATTTCATATTGGGCTAGTCCTCATTGGATGTGGGATGTTTCCAGGTGAAGAAATATCGAGGCCATGTAAGTGGGTGAGGTGGTAAGGTATGTCTGAGCAATGGGTGCAGTGATGACAGGGGAATGTATGGCTTACCTATGGGTTCCTTTGAAGAGGGTGAGTTGTAGCTTGTCATGGATGAAAATGTTTCCAAGCTCATTCATGCCTTTTATATTTTTATCTTATTGCTTTTTATTTCAAGAGACTAGTTAGGGGACACTTCCCTGGCATGGTGACCAGTGGTGACAATGTTACCCACAAGCATTTCACGGAGATGAGAAGATTGGCTTGTGATGAGACCCCCTTTCTCTTAGTTATGCCACTAAGATCCACTACCTTGGTGTGGTGACCAGTTGAATGGTAATGTCATATCACTACATTCCCATGAACCTAATAGGCTGGCTTGTGATGAGACCCCCTATCCTCCAACTAGGTCTTGATTTTATTATTTTTATGGGTCCTTTTGTTTCTTTTTGAAAATCCTTTTATTGATTTCTCGAGGATCCCTGGGAGAAGCATCTAAAGGTTTCATTATTTTTTATTTATCTTTTTCCATCTACTTTTACCCTCTAGGACTTTATCCCCTTCTTCCCATAAGGTAAGGTACAGCCCTTTGTTAGCTTGGAAAACCCAATGCCCAAACTAATGTATGGGATGGATGAGAAGGAAAAAGATGAAAATTGGTAAGTATAGTGGGAATGAACGATGACCTTTCATGAACCCCCCCAGTGGAAACTCAAACCCTATGGGAACCATCTTACTAGGGCATCATGTCATTCCCCACAGGTGTGGACAAGTGGAAAGGCATAATTTCCAGGCACGCGTTAGAAGTAAAAATAATTAAATGCACGCATTCAATTTTTTTGAGAATCAGAGTGACACATACCATGATACTTGGACTCATTACCTCATGGAGCAAGACCCACTGCTGCTGAAGGACTGGGCTAATGGGATGGATTTTTTTACTGCTGACAAGGTGGAGGCGCTGAAGAAGAAGAAGGATGGGCCCTCCAGGGCCAGGATCAAGTCAATATGGCTCACGGTACTCCATGTCTAGGACCTGTGGGCCTCGAGACATACTCTCCTTAGTTATCCCTAGGCTAGGGTATAACAATAACCATTTTCTCATGTTTCATGGTAGCATCTTCCGTATTTTATCATATGAATAATTATTCATTATAGTCATGGAATAAACCATTCAACCCACACATAGGCTCTGATATCAAATCTTCTCGAGGAAGAATGACATGATACCTTTTTCATGCCTTTAAACTTTGGCATTTATTTGCATGCTAATAATGCACCATGTGGATTCCTATTAAGCTCGCATATCTCACTTGGAAACTAATTCCAAGGTTAACATGACATAGGATAACATAAGGTAAAGTACACAGTTTTAGGAATAAAATATTATTATTTTCCTTTGGCCCTCTTTGAGCCTGCTAAGACCCCTTTCCCTCCTCTCTTGTGGAAGCATAGCCCCCCTTGTTCTTGTCCTTCACAATCTATAGCCAATGATGTTTATTTTTATTATTATGAATGTAAAAATACATATTACACCATATTTCCCTCAACCATTCATCATATATATATTTACATTTCTAATCGAGGGATCGAACTGTGGGTATTATAAAAATTACAAAGAATTAAATACATTTATCTTACATATAAAATATTAAAGTGATAGAATTTTTTATGACGATAATAAAAACATATCATGAATAACTTACCAATGGGGTGATAATCATTCCCCCCTTCAATGTGCTCAAACTTGTAACAATGTATTATAGTTGATTCTTTTTTAGTTCTTCTTGTTTTCATTCCCTTGAATACATTGCAAGGGAAATAACATTTACCGTCATCATATGCCTCAGTTAACCTAGCAATGGTACTCAAATTTTCTTCACAATCAAAATTTGGCATTGCACTTATCCATTACAACAAAATCCACTGAAGAAATATTAGTACAATATAAGAACATATTCAAAGAATTCCACACATATAGAATTCAAAATCCATTTACAATTTGTTTACAAGAAGAGAATTTGGATGATGTAGAGATTCCAAACTTTGTGTATAAATAAATGTATGTTGAAACTTGAAAAATCTATTTCAGGTGTCGCACAAATGACAAAAAAACATTACATGTGTCGTGACTATTACATAATTGTCACCATATCTCTGGGGTTCTAATATTTATAATTTACAAAAATATTAGAATACTGATGACAATTTGACCTAGTCAGTATTATTGAACATTTAATAAAGTCAACTTGATTTAAAGTTTAAGAATAACTAACAATCATTTGTTCAAATGAATAAAATGTCGGAAGTTCAACTCAAGGACATCCAAATTACAATATTTAGTGGAAATGTTGCAAAATCGTGACACTTATTTGGGCACAAGAAGAAAAAAATCGAAATTTTAATAGTTTATAAATAAATTATGACATCACAATTGAATTTTTCCATCAATATCATAAAATGACATTGTATTTCACAACCAAATGTAGTAGTAAGAATGTGTACCAAAATTCAAATAAGGCTACACATCTAATGTACTCAATACATCAAGATGGAGAAATGACACCTCTCATATTATTTCCTTAAAATATGAACTAGTCCTCAATTCTCAAAATGGTTAAATAAGACATGGTTATGTTGGGTCTCCATCCAATGTCACAATCCCATTTTACACAATTATGAGAAATCATTCTGTATATGTTGCAATCACAAAGAAAAAATTATTTCAAGGTGTAATTAATGTGACTCATCACTAACAAACATAAGACCAGAATTGATCCAACAAAAGAATAAAATATGTGGATAATTCAAATGGGCCATAATAACTATTTTACAAGTTTTCACAATGTGTATTATGCCCACAGATCAAATTTAGAGAACAATCCTAGCACTTACTTGAGCATTGTGCATGATAAGATGGACAAGGAAAATACTTCTATACTAAGGTTGGGTAATAAGGAAAAGGATATTAGTAGTGCCATGAATCTCCCATTTTCTTTGATTGACATGCTTACACATGGACAAAAGATTGGAGGCTTCGACCATTTTAGCCTTTCCTTTCTAGGGATGGGTTCAAACTTCTCTATGACTTCATTAGCTAAATGCCTCAAGGATCTTGAAGAACCAATGATGGATCAATATCGGTATTTTTTGTATAATATGGGAACATAAAACCACCCATTACATAATGATATATTGCAGCCAAATCTTATGAAATTTTTTTATACTACAAGCAATATGATATGCAAGTACCTAAGGTAAGTGTTGATAATACAAATGGTGTTAGGTCAAATAGAAAATTTCCACCAATATTATTTCTATAAATGGATAATTGCGTGGGTGATAACAAAAATTGTTGTGCTTACATTTGCATCCCTTTTAAGAGAAAGGGGAGTGTTTTAAATTGTTGAAGTTGTCTTCCTCCTCCCACAGTTATGGGATAATATACCTATGCATAAGAAGTCAAAATCCCCACCGAATGGGTGAAATTCAATGATAGAAAGAGGGATATATAATGTCTTACTTTCTCCCAATACAAACATGCATTTTAAAAAGGAAATATGAGAAGGAAAAACGGACATACATGATTCTTGATGTTTGTCCAACATATCCAATGGTTTTCACTTGACCTCACTAATTCACCACCAACCTACAAAATCATCCAACCAAAAATACCTTTCTCATTCTTTCATAAAATGATAAATAGAAACTTTTATTATTAAAGTCTTAATCTAATAGTCTCGAGAAAATTTAGATCCACAAAACCTCATTAACCGATGCAAAAGATATCTATAAACACAAATAATTGAGGGAAAAAGAAGATATATATTTATTTATTGAAAGAGAGTAACAAAAATGATGATTACATTGAGATTCACCATTGTAATCCTAGCTCCAAGACCCAATGTCATCCTCCTCGGTCCTAAGTCCACCTCTATCGAACAAGCACGATATGAAACCATACCACAACAAGATAACCAAGTGACTGGCTAATAGTCCTCACCTAGGATCATATCACACTAATGATGATGCCCAACATTAAACAATGGTATCCACTCAAGAATAAGGATCCTTCCTACAAATCACAAGCATAAGGATGCTTTTGTATGGACCTCCATTCCTTGTCTTTGGTTGTCATAGTTATAGATTCTTAAGGAGCCAACAATAGGTTGCATGGCATGCAAAAACTGAAGATAAGGTCTATCCAACCATAGGTTGCATGGCATGCAAAAAAAAGAATATAAGATCCAACTAACCATAGGTTGCATGGCATGCCAAAATAAAGATAAGATCCATGCATGATATTCATCCAAACCTTTTGGATTTCATAAACCAGATGTTCTTGCGAATTATTATGCTTTCCAAAAATTTGAATTATTATGTAAATATCCTTTTGCTAATTAAATTATTTGTGAGAAAAATCTTTGTGATTTGATAGTATATTTTGATATTATTCATCAACCTTGGCCTATGGTTCCAAATAAAGGTGTTAAAAACACAAAAATGAAGATATAAATGGAACTTATGGGAGGTCGTTATCTCAAACAAGGTAAAAAACCATATTTTCGTAGTGATGGATACTTATAGAACATGAGAGGATCACAATTATTCCATCCCATATCTGATTGATGAATTCTTTGACTTCAAGATATTTGTGGATCCACACCTATTAGATGATAACTACAAGATAATGTATATTAAAGGATGCCAATACTTCAAATTCTAGCTCATTAATGGCACACTAGTTATGCAATATAAAGTCATGGTTTGAGATGAGAAGTGATCACTTCCTGTTAATGTGTTGCATTAGTTACTTGATGGTTATGTAAACTTATCTAGAGGGTAACCTCAACTATAAAATATATAGGTAAAATAAATAAATAAAGGATTAGAAGCATATATTTCATTCTAGATAAAAGGGATTGACAAGAGAATACTAGGCTTTAGGAAGGGTTATATTATTGGAGATAATTCACACTCACCTAGTATATTTGTTCCTATGTTCTATGGTATACTTTGAGGGAACCACCTGGTCTCCCATGGTATGAGATATTCTCCCCTACTTGAGAATATTTTACCCTAGTCAAGGGTGCCACCTCCTCTTCAGTCATTATTCAGTTGTACTTCAGTTAGATTAATGGAGTTGATTATTGCATGGAAACCTTGGAATTGTCACCAAGTGTTGCATGATCACCTTGGAATCATCATCAGGAGGGAACATTTCACATGCATGAGGATAGGAAAGAATTACACATGTGAATGCATGATATTCTCTCCACTCCACTTGTGTGAACTACTGTTGGCCCTTGACCAAGTATTGGAGATTCTTGGTCAATTTTGGGACTTCAACATCCTATCAAAGTGGAGATCATGGGATCTCAGCCCCTTTTTAGGGCCTTTTTGGGTTTTGGGCTTATGTAACAGGTATGGGATGTTGGCCCATGGGTTCACCTAGGTTTAGGCCCTTTTCTAAAGTATAAATAGATGTCTAGGCAGAGTAAGTTAGGAGAGTACAGAGGCATATATGTGATTTTGTGATAAGTGCAAGTGATAGTTGTAAATGCTTTGTGCATATTGTGTTGAGAACATGCAAAGCAAAGTGCAAGTGATTGTAAGAGATTGTGTAAAGGATTTGTGTTGTGACCTAGATCGGGGAAGGAGGATCTAACGAAGTGTGCACAGATCTCTTGTCCTATGTGGAGTGGGATCTCATTTCTCTGTGCATGTAGAATATTGACAGAAGACAATAAAAGATAATAAGAGTTGGTGGACGTAGCCACAGGCAGGGGGTGAACCATGTATATCTTGTGTTGTGGTTGCTTTGTGCTTTATGGTTGTCTTATTTTTTATGTGATTAATGCTTAGAACACTGATAAATGCTTAGATGGATCTGATATCATAGCTTAGTGTTGGATAATGTGAATGAATGCTAGATCTGATCTATGTTGATGTGCTTAGTGCTTGAATGTGTTAGATCTGGGTGAATACTGTGCTACTATGTTATTTAGGGTTTATCTGCGTTGTGAATAAACACTGAATACTAATGAACTATAAATGCTAAGTGCTATGTTAAGGTGTTATAATCACAGATATATGTCCCAGCTAAGGTTGTAGACACTAGGGTCCTACAACCACCCCTGCCTCTACCTTGGGTGAGACTTCATCTGCTTCACAGGTGTTGTCGAAAGGGCCGGTAGTTAGGGTTTTTTTGGTATGTTGTTGAAGCATTGAACCTTGGGTCTGCCCCTATGCCAAAAAATGGTTCCATTGCCAGGACCTGAAACTATGATTGTTGGGAATTGAGGAAGAAGAAGCTCTTTGTGAAGATCTTTGAAGAAGCTCTGTGCGAAGATCTAACCTAAAACTGTGAACTGAAGAAAAGAAAGATCTGTGCGTTGATCTGTTTCCCTAGTGTGCAATATTCTACTTAACTTATGAAGATCTGTTATATGAAAAAAAGTTTGATCTGAAGAAAAGAGGTAAGATCTGAAAGATTAGTGCTCTGACAAAGGTAAAAGTGAGAATTTTTTATTAAAGAGGTAAGATTTGAAAGCTTTGTGCTTTGTTAAAGGTAAGATATGTGAATTTTTTTTTTTTGAAAGTATGGATCTAGGTATGTTTGATAAATTTTGTCCTAGCTTGAAAATTAGAGCACAGTTAGAAGAAGGAAGATTTGATATGAGTAGATCTGATAAGACTAGTGAAAGATATGTTATTCCTATTCATAGAAAGAATGCTTGGACTAGCAAATGGATGCAGAATCCTAGAAATAATTTTTTGCTACTATGATCCTAGTGCACAGTACAAGAAAGGTTGGGTATCATTTAAAAGAAAGCGAGGATTAACCCTCTGTTACAATTGCAGAAGACCGGGGCATCTTGCTAAGGAATGCCCTGGTAGAATACCTAGTTGCCTCTATTGTAAAGATATGGACCATAAAGTTTTGGATTTCCCTAGAATGATTGCTAAGGTTGAAAAAATGAATATGAGGCAAGAAAACCCTAAGGAAGGTCAAGAAACTAAGAGCATGGAAGAACCCCAAAAAGAATCAGAGAATGTATTGCTACAGATGAAAGAAACCCTAAATGATCAAAATAATGTCTACTTATCCGAGATCTTCAAATAAAAAGAGTACATAGAAATACGAATAGGAGACTTCGACATTGACTTTGTTTTGGATGAGAAAACATAGGTGAATACCATGACATAAAGAACTTGGGAAATTTTAGGAAAGCCTGCTATGAGTCCTTCATTAGGAGGAATAGGATTATTTAGAGGAAAGCTCATAAACCTATGTGGAAGACTCACCCATATATCTATGAGTGTTCATAGAACTTCGACAGAGGAAGATTTTGAGGTTTTTAAATTCATTGAGAACAACACCCCGTTTTCTATGTTACTAGGAAAAACCTGGATGGAGAAAGATCAAACCAGAAGAAAAGAAGCGGAAGCCCTAGAATAGAAGAAGCAAGAATTAAAATATCTCATGACTAGGAAGATAGCGCACTTGATCGAAGAATAGGAGAACAGATCGAAGTCATTCAGAACCAGAAACTTGGATGTCGAAGTTGAAAGAACACAAGAAGACTCACTGAAGAGTGAAGCATCTACACCAGACAAAGAAGAAGTATTTCCCTTGAACCCTATGAAATAATCTCAACAAAGAAAAGTTACTATGCCAAAAGGAGACAAGAATCATAATGGAAAGAGGAACATCGAGACGAAGATCACAGGGAAGAAGGATAGAAAGCTCAGTATGAAGAGAGCAAAGATCGAAAAGTTACAGAAGGTTCTAGAGGGAAGTTCGCAGAAAGAAAATTTGTAAAACGGGAACTTCGTCGGGATATCATAACAGCGCAACATGGCACTTCTCCATGGCGAAGCAATATAACCATTGAAGGAATTATGACCATTAGATGAATGGTTAGAACAACAGTTATGACTAGAAAGGTCACCATCAAATCGTTGGGATTGCGCCATAATGGACCAAACTACATTGATGAAGGCCTCTTGTCTGTTGGAGTGATCTGTTACATCGTTGTCTACTTATTTCGTCGATTGTTGCACCGAGAACACTTTTGCGAATTGTATCCAAGGGAACTCATTGTTATCGTGTTGTTTGCTGAGATTGACACCTGTTCTATTACATTGTGCATTCAGTTATTGACCTGAGTTATCTGATCTTGAGAGTGTATGTCAGACGAACTCAATGCTGTGGAGAAATCATTTGAAGAAGTTCTAATTGACCTGATGGATGAGAAAGTGATTTTCGTAGTAATTCAGGCCTCATCGACGTGAGGAGTACAAGACTCCCCATCAACTGCTTGTTGATCTATACCATCTTGAGCTGCAGCAAAGAAGATAACCAAGCATCGAGACGACTTGGAAAACGTGAAGCTAATACCGACTATCCTACCCGACTACATCCCACCTATGGCTGGTGCGGTGAGTCGTGACAGTGTTCCAGGAGACTTTGATTACACCCCGGTTACTGCGTACCTCCCGAAGGGGATACGTGCAGTTAGAGCACAGCAAGATAAGATTGCGACATTAAAGTTCAACGACTTCAACCTAGGGGACCGCAAGAATCACAATATTCTCCCTCCGCATAGGTATCTGACTAAGACAAAGGGAAATAACTCGAAGATAATCCCCCAACCATGGACTATGAACCTCGTGCAGTCCAACATCCTGAATGTGATGAAGATTCCACATTTTGGTAGACAACAGGAGGTTAACACATGTGTGAAGCTCCTGTTGTTGTGTTACCATGGAGGCTATCTATGGCTAGATAGACGCATCACAGTCGATCTGACATTGATCCATAGGATCACCAGATTGAGCATGCAGGGACCTGATCCATAAGACTTCTACCCAAGAAGACTTCAGACTACACCCTAGCACAAAGAATTAAAGATACATATGGTGATGTAGAAAAGGGGATGTGAGGCTACAAGGTATCTTCCATCCAGAATGGTGCAGTGTGCCTAGCCTTCTAGATGATTGCAGGAAAGCTAGTGAGGAAGAACAAACCTACACAGGTCACAGGATTCGTTGTTGACCTCGCCAGGAAGTGTGTAGAAGGATGCCAGATGAAATGGGTGAGGTACTTGGTCAACCAGTTAGAGTTATATTGTCACAAAGCTCAGGATCAGGGCTATGAGTTACACTTTAGCTGGCTCCTGATCCTCATCATGTTTACTGCTTGGGAGATGTCAGAAGGTGTGACCTTCTCGGAAATTGATTCATTTGAGCCGCTTGCTGTGAAGTTCACCACGCTCTCGTACTCAAGCGATATGGGAAAACAATAGAAGTTGAACATGGTCTTTCACAAGTACTATCTCCAGTTGAAGAGGGATATTGGAGTTGTCCCTCGCATGACGATGAACACCCTACACCAGTTCAGACTCCTCATGAAGTTTCGCACAAATTGACACTTCATTTATATCACCACGCGCACAGATGAGCATAAAGAAGAGCTTCAATCATACTAAAAGCTCATAGATGAGGACCTCGAAGAGATAACCAAGGACTGGTCTACAGGGCTCCTTATCCCTACTGACCCCGCAGAATTGTCTGACCCTGAACTAATTGGCAGCTCGGAGACCACTGATGAAGAGAAGGATACACCTGGACCTAGCAGAAGAAAGAAGACCGAAGAGGTACAAAACCTAAGCAGCGCATCGGAAGAAACTGCCTTAAAGTCACCTAGCCAAGGAGGTGATGATGAAGTAGATCAAGAAGAGATCAATGGAAAAGAAGAACAATAGAAGCAAGGTGAAGTAACACCGCCTGGGGATCCTGTGGATGAGACTGATCCCTCTAAGAAAATGAAGGTTTCTCCCATGAAACCTGCTTCCTGAAAAAAATCCAGAGCTACCTTGACTAAGATGCAGATTGTGATCATGGTCGATGACTTTGACTTCATCATCGCATCCATATCAAATGGTTCACAGGAGATTATGCAAAAACGTGAAGCTAAGAAAGAAGCCATGTATGATAAAATTGAGGCAGAACTCAAAGGGGTACAACAGGCCCTTCACTCTAGCCGCATAGTTTCCACTACACCCCTGCCATCAGAAGAACTAGAGTTGGGAGATGAGCCTGCCCAACTCCCTAGACTAACTGATGTGACCAAAGCTCTCCTTCATCGAGTGCAAGAAGAGAAAGAATGGGCCATAGTGGCTCTGAAACAAACACAAGAGGAAATGATAGAGCAACATCAACTTGCACAAAAGGAGAAGGATGATCTTCAAACCAAGTTTGAAGAAGAGAGAGTGCAGATCAAGCAATAAAAAGAGTAGTTTCTCATAGAATAGCTCGGAGTCAAAGAAGCAGTCGACAGAGCACTTCACTCTGTGATGGGCTTAGAGCCAAAGGCAGAAGACCCAGTGGAGAATCAAGTAGAAAAGCTCGCGAAAGCCATCCAACAGATTCAACAAAGAATAGTAGACTTAGAGCTATAGACAATGCCAAGCACTCTGCAGGATGTGCGAGACAAAAGAGAAACCACTGCCTGAAGTGCAGTTGAGAGAATTAGAACTTTAGCCCTGAAATGTAAACAACTAAGTAGTTGCAGTGCGCAGACATATGAGAGACTTACTGAAGACCCTGAATTAAAGGAACTGGAGACACAGCTCTAGGAGGTGAAGTGACAAGAAGCAAAAGTACAGGCGTAGTTGAATCCCTTATCAGCAGTTGAAAGGATGAAGCGATTGCAAGAACAATGCACTTCCCAACAACAGGTCCACACCATAGAGAGAAAAGTCATGGAAGTGAATCAGAGGCTCCAACCAGTCCAGGATGTAGCGTGCCAACTGTTTGAAGGGATTGCAGGTCGTGGACCAGAGATGGAACAAGTAGTCACTACAATTGAACAATGCTTAGAGGGACCTATCAACGAAGCAGTTATCCAAGAGTTCGTCGATCAGGAGGCCTTGGAACAACAACATGTCAAAGAAGCTCAATCCAAGCTCGAGGCTTTTGAAGCAGAGATACCCAGATCATAGTGGCTCAGGACGAGTCACAGGTGAGTGTTGGGGGCATGTTGGCCCTTGACAAATTCTTGGAGATCCTTGGTCAATTTTGGGACTTCAACAACCTATCGAAGCGGAGCATGTTGAAAATTAAACAAGAAATGTGTGTCTAATTTATTTTTCCCTTAAATAAATTGGACAATAAATATAAATCTATTATCTCATAATTACTTGAAATAATTAACTGAAATGGCAAATCAGTTAAATATGGGAAATTTGAGTTCAAAGGTTGACTGGTGGGACATGGAAGTCGAATTAGTTGTAACTAAGTGACTTGAAGTTGTAACAGAGTTATAAGTGTAGTTATGTGAGTTGTGAAGTAGTTTAACTCAGTTAAGTGAGTTAAGTTCAGTTGTACTTGTTGTAACTGAACTTACACTAGTGAGACTTCATTGAATTAATTATTAATTAATTCACAATCAGTGATCTCAAATGCAACTGAAGATTTACCACTGTTAACTACATGCATGTTAGATCCAATGGAGACCCAATTGAGATAACATGTGAAAGGGACATTTTGGATATCAGTTGTGATTTGAGTGAAGTGCACTCATGCAATTACACACACAGTGGATGTTCCCATGAGCAATGCATAGCCTAGGCAAGAGGAATTCGAATCATTTGCAGGTTTTTGTTGGCAGCCATCTTGCCTTTTTATCCTATCTCTATAAGCTGCCTACACAAGTGTTTTGGAACCCTTGATTCTCATCGCAAGTTTTTGAATAAAACAACACTGTCATTTTGCGAATTTGCACACCTGCCTTCTGTTCTATTTTTCATGACTGCAAGCATGAAAACTTTGATTTCAAAGTCACGTCAATGGCATTAAAATCATCACTGGATTATTATGGTCACTCTTGTCTATGTGTTCATTTCATTTCCAATTTAATTATAGTCGCACAGTTGACAAGACACCAAAATCTTTACTCATTTGGCATTTTTGTTGTTAATATGATTTCAATTTTTATGATACTGTGATGATTTTCTAATGACTGTGATTCAATCGTTGATTTATTGGTGGTTTGATGTACTTTGATCAAATTCCTTGGCACATTGGTTTCATGAAAACACATTGACATTATGGTTAGACCCTTGGTGCAATCATACCATACAATAGATACTTGTTATGATCGAACCCTTGGTGATGATTTCGAAACATTATTTTGATTTTAAAACCATGCAAATACTATTGCTTGTGCAATTTTTTGGATCAACCTACCATAGTTTTTGTTAATTGTTTGATGTCATTACTTTCAACACATTGTAACGGTGATTTGAATCACCATATGCGCCATTGGTTGTAAATTTGGATATGACTGTTTTGCATGGGCTGATCTAGCTACACCACCCTCGCACACTTAGGCATTAATGCCTCCCTCCTATCCCGAGTTACCTCTGTTGTTTTTGGGGAAGTCTTTGAGCTATTCGATACTGCATTTACCCTGTCCAAAACCTTGCCTGTTCACTCGGCTCACTATGTGTCCTTGCCTATGGCACCTGTGGTGCGCATAGAACCAAATGGTAGCCAAACACTCCTGTTGTTCGACAATGCTCATCAAGATTAGGAAAATAGTGGCTGGCTGGTGTTTATGCAAAGATTTGAGGGTTTTAACCTTTCGGTTGCCAAAAAATCCACCCTCACCTTCGACGGCTACAGGGATAAGGTTGGAGACACACAACTCGAGCTAAATGAGGAATTCCTCAGTTCGTCTACAGGACTACCAGCTACAGGGCAAAGGTGGTTTAAAAATTCCAAAGTAGATGAGGTGTCGTGGCCACTCCTATTCACATCAAGAAAGATTGTTAGTTGCGATAGAGGTATGCCTCTCGCTACCCTCAAACCCAGGTGGCACGATCTTTTGGAAATTGTTAAGCAGTTTGTGACCTGCAAAGGTCGTTATGGCTTGGTATTTGTGTATCATCTTCGGTTATTGATGAATTTTATAGGTTACCCTCTGAATATGCCACATTATCTTTTGCGTAGTCTGTACAAGATGTCCAAAAGATTCAAGCACGAGAAGGCTAATAGCAGCCTTTTCCATCACGAATTGATCAAAGTTATTATCGTCCACCACTTGAGCCTCAGTGGTGACTGTTGGCAAGCCTTCCTATCAAGGAATGGCTTTGCCACTCCTGAGTATGTCCAAGTGGACAAGGTTGTGGTTACTGAAACTCTAGTTGGACCAGCCATGCCACTTCATATCCGTCTACCCCCTGTCAAACCCTCGGATTCCCCTGACATGGACCTACCCGATACTATGGCCGACCCGTGTGCTAAAGAAAATACTAAGGCCATCAAAAGGCTTGTGAGGAAGAAAGGTAAGGGTGATACTGGTGTCAACAGTAAGGGAAAGAAGAACGCACGATGGATATCCAGATGTGCTAGGAACAAACCCAAGCCAAACGTTGACCAGAAGCCCATAGTGTTGAGCGAGGACTCGGAATACCCCTATTCTCATGGCCTATGCTCTATGGAAACCTATGACTATGTCTCCAACTTACCTCCATACCTCAAGAACGATCCTAAATTCTTGGGAATCAAGCTTCACAATCAAACCCCTGGTAACTTGAAAGAAACCTTGCCTATAATGCCAAAGTCTGATCAACCATCGTGTACACAATGAAATGCTTGGCTTGAACGTTATTACACCAACGTTCCCCTATTGCAATATAAGATCAAATCGTTAGAGGAACGAGTTATAGTGTTGTCAAAAGAGAAAGACAGGCTTCAAGCCAATGAGAAGAAACAAAAAACCACCAGTTCAATTGTCTTCAGAAACGTCGAGGCATCAACGACCTTTGTCAATTCAAAGTTATCATGATCGAAGTATTTTCTTACTGCCTAGGTATGTGTTTCAACATCGATTTTTTTTTTATGAGTTGGTTTGTATTAATATGACCGATTGGGTTTGCTTTCATTTAGTTCTATTCGAATAGATTCAAGAAACGATTTTGTTTTGTTTTTAATGATTATTTTCGTTTTGGATTATGATTGAATTTGATCTGTAAAGAAGATTTGTTTGCTAAACTCGGACACAACTATGTTTTGATTGATACAATTTTTCATTAGAATATCGATTGTGTCGGCTCTAAGATAGTTCGATTCATTTCTTTTGGTTTGATTTTGAGACGATTTTGTATGCTTGGATTAGCAATGCACCAATATCAAAGATTGGTTTGACAAATACAACGTAATCTATTGATTCAAAAAACAACTCTGTTAGTTTTGATTTTGAAAAACGATTCTGTTAAGTTCGGATTGACATATTTTGTCTCTATTGAATTCGTATGGAAGACTTGGCTAAATCGATTATAGTCTATTTTGAAATTGGTTCAAGAGATGATTTCGTTGGTTCCCCAACTGTCAATCGATTCTGTATGTTCTAAATTGGTAATAAAAGTTGTTTGACAAATCTCACATATCCTGTTATCATTTGATTAATTCAATTACAATTTCATTTGTTTAAATTTGCATACAAGTTTTGATTTGTTGTGGTATGAATGATTCGCTTTGTTTGGAATTAGTAATTAAATATTTGGTTTAAAAGGTCCGATATATTTCTATTAGATTTGGATTGATTAAAAACGATTTTGTTTTCAAATTAGACCAGCTACAGAATCGCAAGATTCTGTAGCTAGTCTTAAAAATTAGATTTTTGTCAATTTTATCAATAAAACATTATCTAAACTTCTGTATTCTTGTCTACTTACAGGTACCTACGAATTTCATTGGAAAATTGGACATGATGTAGCAGTTTAGATATAGTTTTCATTTGTTAGTCATAGAAAAAAAATAGGGACTTGGGAGATTATTCCCAGATTTTTTGTAGACTGCTTTGATAATTCCCACAGGGATGTTTTACCCTGTGGTCTTTAAATACTTGTTATTTTTTGTAATTGACCCATCATCACGGTTGGGAGAACCAGACTATGGATTTATAATACAGACTGGGATGAAATTTGATGTCTTGTAACAACTTTAGCTTTCAATATATCAAACTTTTATTTCAAGTTTTATTCATATCAGTTTGCAATCAATTATCGACTACTTTAGCTATCGTAATTCGTTGTAGGTTGATGTGATTTGGTTTATGTGTTATCCATATCTGATGTCTCTTATTTCTTTTTAGTACAACAATTACTTCATTTCAATTTAATGAATAAAGGTTTATCTTCTTCGTTAATTGAATTGTTCTGTACAAATCTTGCACAGGGATTTATCTAACTGCGATGATTTGTAAATTATAAGATTGTTGTCTTCTTTTTTTATGTCTTGTTTGTCCTGTCATTATATTTGAAGAGCACTGGTGCTTCCTGTTTACAAGAAGCTTGTGGATAATCTTGTGCGGGTTTCCTCCCACTGAACAAATAAATCAACTATTGGATACAGGACAAACCTGAAGCTTTACTTTAGGTCAATTTGCTATTTGTTATTTAATAGTTAATTTATTAGTGTTATTTAAGTAGTTTAGATAAATACATATAGCTCAGATTTATAGTTAGGATTATTATTTTAATTGTTCAGCTTAGTTAGATTTAATTTTGTTTCTTTCTCATAAAATTAGAAAAATCAAAAAACAATAGTTTTGTTGTCATAGGACAATTTACGAATGAGTTTTGCAGGTTTTCATTTTAAATCTATAATCTGTAAATGTTGTACATTTGTGATTAAGATTTAATTTTGTTGGTAATTGAACATTTAATTTCATATTGTTGTATAATACTAGTCAATAGACTGTATATATGTATTTCAGATTTGTTTATTAGTTTTCTTTTATTGTTGTTTCCATTATATTAGTCCCTTTAGTTAGTTTTCTTTCGTTTTCCTAGGACTTAGATCGGCCAACGGAGCTGCTAAACCCATCAGGGTGGATCATCCCAAATGGCTTGGGTTATTTAGACAACCTCGGACCGGATCCACTCTTTCAGTTGGCGAGCATTTATATTTGCCCGTCAACAAATGGTGCTAGAAGGAGGGCCTGAAACTTATTAATGGCATGAGGTGGTCGTAAGAATCCTCCACCACCCAACCGATCACCTATAGTGACAAGAAGTCATTCGAACGATAACATTCCCCCTCAAACAACAACCACATCAAACGACGATCTACGAATCACAGTTGAACCAGCAACCCCAAATCCTACAGGTGGTGACGTACAAGAGATTGTCCGCCAATCTCTTCTAAGAACACATAGTGCCTTCGCCCATTTAAGTCAACCAAATCGACCTTTGGAACAACCTTTAGATTTCTCTGATATCAGAGAATGTAATGATCCCAAGCCATTATGCAAGGATCATCACGGTTTTGGTGTCCTTTTAAACTTTTTTCTGGCTGTGGTATTTCGTCAAACAGTTTGTTGATCTATTTGTTTAGATGTGTTTATATGTGTGTATGCAGCAAATAGCAGAAAGAGATAACCATGGAACATACCTCAACCATATGCATTAAGATAGACAATCCAAAACATCTCAAATCTTCTTTATTCATAAAATAGAAGAACCTGCTACAATGGAGATGCCGATCTGAAATGCTCAACAGATGGCCAAGATGATAGACAATAGATAACAAGTATGAGATGCTACAAAATTCTCCCGTCAATACAAAATAAGCCTCCAAAGGCTGGATAAGAGATGAAGACCAATGCCAAGTGCCAAACCCCTCATTGCTGGAAGATGCCACGCTCTGTTGGATAACTGAAGCTCCTCAACGATTCGGCCCTGGTGCCAAAGATGTCCAATCACCTCCAGAAAGATGACAAACAATAGATCAGGTGATGGTAAGAACAAATCAGGTGCCCGAATCTCCAAGATCCCTCTCAATCTTTGTAGATTTGAATTCCTCCACTGAATGGTGTGCCCCACTAGACCACTGAAGCCCTAGATAATTCGGCCCTGGTGAAGGAGGCCTCCAAATGCTCTAAAACTCTCCAGAAATATAGATCGGGACACTGTAAGTCACTAGGTGAAGTCTCAGGGTCAGATCTGAAGTGTAACTCCTCCAAACTGACTAGATCTGAATCTCAGAAACGCCCTCCTTCTCTTCAATTCGTCCCACTGCTCTTAGAAATAATCTGAACCATGAAACTCTCTCGGAAAGCAATAGGAATGATGGAGAAGACCCTGCAAGAAGAACCCAGGTGATGGAATCTCCAAACACCCTGTCAATCTCCTACAACGAATCAGTATCCAAGGATGGTGCACCCCTCTTGTTGGAAACCCTCAACTGGCGTGCCCTCTCTCTATCTGCACATGAAACTGATGTAGAATCCCCCTGCAACTCAGTAGATCTAGAACTAGAATGGTGTGGGAGAGTATTGCATCTCCGGGACCAATCTTGGGACAAGCTAGCTGGAATCTTTCACCACCGAATCGTCCTCTAGGGTTTGTTAAGTCAAAACCCTCAAAACCCCCAATGTTGGGCTCACTAGCTAAAAGCCAGATATCAAAATAAGATCATACATGAATGAATGAGAAGAGGCCCTTGCCTTTCCT